>NCVS01001536.1:47221-79284 GCA_003055095.1 Goniozus legneri | reverse complement strand
AGCGCGAAATCGATTTCGCGATCGGCATCGAGTGCCACCCCGGCCGGTTATTAGCCAATCATCGGGCGAGCTTTAAACTTTGTCATCGGGCTCTCTCGCTCTCCCCCTTCGCCGACACGCGCGTCGATTATACGAACGCGATAACGATCGCGGATAGACCGGCTGTCTCTCTCCTGTCCTTTTTTTTCAAAACGTTTCAATCAAATTTCAGACTCGCGCTGGATTTAATCGAATTTTAGCAACGAGAAAGAGTGACCGATAGCACGAATATAGCCGAAATGGTCTGCGCAAAAAAAAACGTACTTTTTATTGTACTCTATTATCGAAAAATTTCAGTTCAGAGTTTCTAAAGTTTCAGGATTATTTCGAGCATCCGTGAAATTTCTCGAGCGGCCTCTAATACGTACTCTAATATCGACAAATTTCTGCTTAGAATTTCTAGAGCTGAAAGGATTATTTCGAGCATCTATGAAATTTCTCGAGCGGCCTCTCGAGATTTTTCGGCTCGAGCGAGATCAAAGCGAGGAAAAATATGAGAAAACGGGGGAAAAACTGCACTTCCGTTCCAGCCGCGCCCCCTTATGCACGCGAATTTACTACGCCATTCACGTTCGCGTCTACATAAATTGCCGGGCGCGAGCTCCTCGCCTACGCCTTCCACGCGAGCCCGATGGTCAATAAAACACGTGTGCGCCTTCTCTCAAAGTGTATCTCGCGAAAACCTTCCTAACGCGAATATGAATTTTGCCGAGGTGGCTTCGATGCGAGCCTGAGTTTTTTTCCTGGCACCGGTTTAATTGTTATTCGACGTGTCCTTCGTCGGTGAAAACGCGCCGGGAAAATTCCTCTTCAGGAATCCGCGTTCCGAATGGTAAATACTACCGGGAATCGCCGACGATTACCATACTCGCGGCGAGCATTATCTCCCGAACTATCAATTTATCAAAATAGTCGTAGACGTAGCAGACGCTACAGTCTAATCGCTTCAGTCGATATCTGATTTTCCGAATTATCGGAGTTGTTTGCACAGATGTCAGGTGAATCGGTTCGGCAATACTCTACACTGAGGAAAAGTGTTGTTGAAACAATTAAATATGCAATCATATACCACGAAGAGAATATTTTGCTGAGTGAAATAAAAATCTTTTGAGTGAAAACTTCATCGATTGATTTAATAATTATTTCATCAAACTGTCAAAATATCCTCTTGGTAGTATATAAATGAGTATTTAATTGGTTCAACATTTTTTCCCAGTGTAGAATTTAAAAGAAAATCACAAATTCTTGAAATGAAAACTAAAAATGCCTGGAAAATTTAAGTCCAAATAAATATAGCCTACAATGAAATTTTTTTCCACAAAGCTAATTTTCCACACACATCGGCCTTCATGGACATTAAATACAATAACCACATTGTCAACGAGAACCCCCAAAAAATTTCGTCAAGCGGCGAACCACGATACTCGACACTCCTCGAGTTCTCTTTTCCGGAAAACGCGTAAAGCCAAGTGCCACCGTTGTCGCTGGCAGTGTATAAAAAGCAGAGGGTCGTTTTCGAGAAAATCCACAATGCACTCGAGTATTTTTCATTTTCACCGCGACTGTTCAGCTCGCGGGACGTCGAGGATGCGGCGCGCACGCGAGCCACCGCGTCGAGGTGGGGACTCGCAGTGGACAGAAAGAGAGAGAGAAAGGAGGAGGAGGAGAGGGGGAGAACAGGTTTTCAGGTCGAAGCGAGGTGTACACAGAGAGAAGGGACCGCGAGAGCGTGACTACCTGACGATGTACTCGCTCGCTCGCGATCCCTTTTACGGTTTCGGAAAATGGTGAACAGGTGCTCGTAAAATGAGGGAAAAAATAGCTCGCTGGAGGTATCGAATGGTCAATTTTTCTCTCTCTCTCTCTCTCTCTCTCTCTCTCTCCACCCACCCGCTGAAAACTTCGTTGAATTTTCCCGTCGCGATTCTATGGGACGCCTCGTGGGGGGGAATTTCGGTCCCGAGGGGCAGTAAAAACCACCAACTACTGCGTCGTAAACTCCAAGTGGATGCCTATTCTCGCTCGGGGGGGAAAGAGAGTATTTGAAAATTTTTCGGTAATTGGGATGTCGTTCGATTTACGACCGACGTCGTAATTAAAATGTTCTTACGCCGCTCGGGCCTCTCGAAAAATCGCACCTTGCGGCGCACCGGGGAAAATTTCGGAATACCCGTAAAGATTTCTCTGCGTCAAACGCGTATTTACGAGCTGTAATTATTTTAATAACGCTAAATTTACTAGCCTGGCGCTCCGAAGAATCGATTCGAGCTAAATTTTCACCGAGGGAGAATCTTCGGGGAAAATTAACAGCGCGATAATGAAAATTTTCGCTAGTCAAATTCGACGATAATAAATGTTTTTGCTAATCGTTATTTTGAGGCCAGCCCACTCGAGCGTTTTCCTCCTACGGATTGCCCGCCGCTCGAACTCTGTCGCGTCTCGGCCGCTCGTAATTATTGTAATTTCCCTCGGCGGGTAGCAATTTCGGGAAAGGAGGAAGGCACTGAGCGCGCGAGCGAATTTCGCGTAACGAGACCGCGAGACGTAATCGTCACGCGAGCTTGACTTCTTTCTCTTCCCCTCTGCCGCTTTAAATTGTCGCGAATTAACGCGCACCCTCCCGCTAGATGACTATCGATGCTGAAATTTTGCATATCGAGCCTCGCCTCGGTAACAAATGGCACGAGTGTCCAAAGAATGGGACTGAGTTGAAATAATTGTCGAAATAAAATAACAGCAGTAGAATCGTCGTATTTTATTATTACAAATTGCAGTTATATCTCATACGTGTTCTTGTATTCGAGAAATTTCTCGAAACGCTTGTTCCTCGCTATAGCCGCGGTTAGGGCTTAATGATAAATAATAAAATCCCTCTCTGTGCCTGCTCGTTCATTTGGAGGGAGCGAGTGACTGATGTACGTCTCTCGCTCTTCCGCGTGTATATCTAAGAGACTACATTATGCCTGTCGACCTGTTGCTACCCCCTTCTCGGCTCGAACAAACCCCCTCTCATCGGCAACTCGCCCTCTCACCCTTCTCTCTCTCTCTCTCTCTCTCTCTCTCTCACTCTCGTAACTCAACCCCGACGCGACGAGAAAAGCGAGCTCGCTTCCCTCTCGATCCGTCTTCCCAACCCTCAACCGTTCTCGTGGTATACACACGCTCGATAGTTCAGGCAATTTTCATCGCTTGTTAATAGGCCACGTGACTTTTCCTCTTCTCATTTTCTTCACATTCTCTTCCCTCTTCCCCCTCTCTCGCTGTTTTCTCATTTTCCTCAAAAATTTTCATCGACAATCAATTCATCAAGAAAAGCTTCTTCGAAGATTTTCAATTTTCAACGCTATTTAGCTGTCTCGACGCTCTCCCTAAAAAATTATCAGCATTCATCGCTAGGCAATTAGCGAGCTCGCGCGCCAATCACGCGGATGAGCGAGATTCCCGGAGGGGTTGATTTAGAGACGCGAGTGTTCGAGTCGAGCGCGACAGGAAGAGAGACGAAGATGATATATCGCCGGAGGAAGGATTAAAACGAGAGTGGACTTATTTTCGGGTTGGTGCGAGACCGAAGGAGAGAGAGAGAAAGAGTGCCATCGCGACCTTGAGCCCGGCGTGTATTTCCGTCCGGCAGCTCTCGCCACTGCACCATATTCTCGCTCTCGTTCTCCGATTATGCGGCGCCCAAAATTTTTCTCTCCTAATAGCTAACCCAATTCACACCGAGTGGTATAAAAAATAAATATTCATCGAATGCACTAGGCATCGCGAGAGAAACCGCGAAATAAAATTGAAAATATAAAATTGAAAAATCGAAATAAAAATGAAGGGAAGAAGATATTAACGTTCCGGTGTTGTTTCTATTAATTGTTTCAGCCTCGGGAGGGGGTGGTCCGATGTTGGTCCCTCCCGTGGCCCAAAGCGGGACCGGCGGACGTCCCGTTGGGGAAGCGAGCGCCCCGCGCCCTCCAGCCGCATCCGCACCGGCCGGCACTCTCTGGCCCCTCGCACCTGCCCAGCCGAGCCAGGTAACGAATCAGCAGTCCCATGGCACACCGCCCCTGGCTGCCACCCCTGCACCGGCACACAATCAAGGTAATTCGAAAATTTCCAACTCGCCCGATTGTTTCCCCGCCCCTCCAAGCCGGCGAACGATTCGATGGCGATTCCGCCATTTTTTCTCATCCCCCGTAAGGGTTGAACTCCAAAGTAATTGAATGTTCAAATTAAGTTCCTGAAACTCCGAGTTGCATTTCTTTATTTTGACGCAAGTCAAAATGTGAAGTCGGCTATTTTCTATATTAAAATTGATATAAAGATTCCAATTTTATTGAATTCACTTGAATAATCATATATCTCACCTATGAGAGTAAACTCAGCCCTGATTAGTCAACGAAGAACACGAAGATTGTTCGCCACACGTGAAAGTGCGGCGAAAAAAGTTTTTGCTCGGAATTTGCGCTTGTATATTTCGCTGCGGAGGCTCGACGAGACAGCGAGAGGGAGAGAGCGAATTTTTATTGACCGCGGCGTCGATTAAAAATAAAAGAGGAGAAGAAAGGAGCGAGCGAGCTAGCTGGGAAATTGAAAGATCCTCTCGGCCGAGACGTAAATTGATAAAGAAGCCGACCCCGGGGACGTCGACGCCGGGCCTTTTGACGGGAGTTTATAACGCGCGTGAGCTTATACGATCGAAATTGACCGCCGGGCTATTTAACTCGTTCGCTTCTCGTCGCGGCCGTTTTTTTTTCTCATTGAGAATTGTCTTTCCATTGACGAGATTTAATCGGGAGCTATCTCCTCAACGAGGAAACTTTATCGGAAATATAAAATACGCGGTAAAAAAGTTCCGCTGTTTATGTATACGCCGAATTGAAATTTTATTAAAACGCATGAATATTCGCTGGAGTACTTCCGGGATATTTTATGGAACAAAACCAAACATCGGCCCGAAATATCAATTTTTTTAACTCGCGATACCCGACGGTTCTCTGAAAAACAGCCAATCGAAAAATACGAAATCGAAATACAGAATCAATCAGAGGGACGATTTTCCGAAGTTTCGGGATAAAAAATTGATCATGAATTTCAAATTTATTCGAAATCACGCTTCGATTTAAAGAGATTAAATCCAGGAAGAGGTCCCTCTCGCCCTTTAATTGTAATTATTCCTCTCTCGTTATTATTGTTATTATTCGCTCCTCTCGCGGATTTATTTATACGAAGTGGTACATTCATTCGGGCTGTTTCAGGTGTGAATCGTTACGGGCTGTATTCGTTATTTCCCGGGGGTGGCGGGGGCAGTTACGTAGCTGCCACCCCCGCGACCCCCGGCCCACCAACACCGACGAGGACTTACCACGCGACGACGCACAAGGGTGAGTATTCTGCATTTGTACCCTCACTCCCCCCCTCTCCCTTCATCCAGCCTGGAATTTATCGTCGGTGCGTGCTCGCGGGCCTTCCCCCCTTCAAACTCGTACAGTTTCCGCTTGATAGCGCGATATTTTAATTATCGCAGTTTCGCGTTCCCTCATCGATATTCGGAGCCGAATCCTAGCGTTTCTTCGTGACGATGGTTTTTTTCAGACTCTCTGATATCCCTAATATATTACAATTATAAATAAAATGGTATGCATTATAAAACCCCGTACATCGTAATATACTACTTCAAATTAAAGGGATACTCGTCGTTTTAAAACATAATTCGGCTAAAAAAGATAATTGAATCGTCCAGGTGATCGTTTTAAAGAGGAAAATTCTAGTTTCAAAACGATCATTCGATCTATTTCATTTGATTATTAATTAGGTATTTAATTTTTTTCATTCAAGAGATTTAATTATGAACGATGTGTGTTTCCTTAATTATTTGAGAAATGTATTATTATCGATATTTTACGGTACTTTATCGACATATCGATATCGCAATCGTTTTATCATTGCTTCACTCAGAAGCTGAATAGACGGGCTCGGTAACTGAAAACTCTCGCTGATCAAATTCGATTTGAAAAATTTCTGCGTTGAGGAGAGAGAAGTAGACCCCTCGCGTTTTTTTTGCAACGAGTGTTCTCGTGAACTCCGAACCGACTTTACTTTCAGTCTCGGCTCACGATTTCTCTCCCCCTCTCTCTCTCTCTCTCTCTCTCTCCGTTGCCACTTGGTCTTTTTTTCTCGCGCGCGCACGTCCAAAAAAGGAACACGCGGTGCCTACTGGACGCTGCTGTTCTCTCTCTCTCTCTCTCTCTCACTCTCTTCGCTCTTTTTTATCTCATTTCGCACGAAGGGGGATCCCCACAATAGCACAATTATGCAATTAAAGCGATGAATGAACCGGTCCTTGGAGGATTGAGGGAAATTAAAAAGAGCGAGAGAGAGTAGAGGAAGACATTTTTTTTAATATAGAATTCACGTACTTGGTACGCGTTTTGCTCTCTCTCTCTCTCTCTCTCTCTCTCTCTCTTTCTGTCTTTTTCTTGGGGCGGGGAGGGGGCCAACTAATCCCCTCTGACCTTTCCACGCTTTCGTCCCTCTCCCTCCCATTAACGATCTCATTGTTCGAGGTGTAATCCAAAACGCGTTTCGCGCGAGAGCTGAAATTCCCTCTCCCTCCGATTTTATTTTCGGCGCGCTAGCTCGCTTCGTGAGAATAATCCAATAACGATAATTAGATTCCCGAGCTTCATCTAAGATTTATCTACACTTTTCAGTCGTCTAATTACCGTGTGCTCGATTTTACCTTTTTTTTTTATTCAACAAGTTTTTTATTCGATCCTCTTCATCCGAGTTAAAAAGACTCGTAAGTCGGATATTATGCACAACATATTAAAGATGAGTTATTATATTCCTGAGAGTTATCCTAATATCGAGCAAAATAGAAGTTCCCATTCCCAGATCTGGAATTGTAGCTCGCGAGTATGACGTCACTCCGCGGCTCTCGCGTGCGATGAAAACTGAGAGGGAGAGAAAAAAAGAGAATCGAGCGATCACGGTTATAGATAAAAGGCCGCCACATCGATCTCTCTCTCTCTCTCTCTTTCTCGCGACTCTTCAACTTCCTACGGCATTATAAACCATTCCACCTTCCCGGCGAGTTTTAATATCACATTTTTCCCGTGCAACAGCGCGCGAGCTCGCAAATTTTTTAATCGGCCGATCAGAGCACCCCGTATATATAACGATCGATCATTATACCCGCACGGAGTGCTAATTCTTTCATTATATCCACGTCTTCTTTATTTTTTCACGCTGGCCACGCAGAACGAACAGGTGAGTGTTCGCGTACGCAGGCTCGCACCTGAGCCCGATAATCGCTCCCGTTTTCCTCCCTCTCTCTCTCTCGGGACTCTCGTTTTTTTTCTACCCGAGAGATCCCCATTAACGAATCGCGCACACGCAACGGGTTAACGAGATCGGAGCGCGATCGGGAGGAGAGCGAGAGGGAAAATTTTTCCGAGCTTCTGGACTCTTTACTGGAATTAGTGAGAATGCACTAATTGTTAGGTAACATAAGTAACGTGGAAAGCGTCGTAGAGTTTACACTGAGAAAATGTAGGAAATCGATTAAAATCGAGAAATAATTGTCAAACAGTTCATCAATCCCTAATTCATTCACAACTTCTCTAGGTTATTCATACAAACTCAATGAAATTTCATTCTATTCGAATTTAAACAGTAGAAATACTGATTAAAATAATCTTATTCCTAATTCATTCACTTCATTAATCTCATCATACTCTTCTTGAAAAATCAGTAAAATTGTATCCTATTCGATTCTAGAAGTACTTGATCGAATGAATTCCTTTTATTCTACCGCCGGGAGGAAAAATATCGGGCTAAAGGTGAACTCGATAAATTTTCGATTCCGCCCGATAGTGGGGAGTGGATTTCAATATTCATACCCGGAAAACGATACGGTCTCGCGAATCCCGGTTACGCACTATCTCGTACGGTTTCTTCCTCGCATTCAGCTACGTCCTCTGGAGAGTCCAAAGCCACGGCAATTTCGTTTCCTTGAGAGTTCGATAAGTCTAACTATTCCAAGGTTTTCCGAACCGTTGGTTATTTAAAAGTCATGAATTTTCTTGGTCGTTAGGAATTATACCGAAGGAAAAGAAACGAAAACAGAAATGCAGAAGTTTATAAAAAATTATCAATAGAAATAATTAATTAGGCTAAATTATCAATGACCAGATTACAAAAGTAATAAATCAATAATCATAATTGAAAGTGAAAAGTTATCGTAGAATTGTCGATAGCGAATGCAAAATCGAAGGCTGAAGTTTAAATGCGTCTTTCGTGTGTCAGTTTCAGAGAGCGTGTTCTCTGCCGCAGTCGGCGTGGGCGTGGGCGGCTACACCTGGGGAGCACCCACGCCGCCGCCCGGCTCGCCGTACAGCCCGGTACCGGTCACCCAGCTCGAGCTACTGGCGAAGAATCTCGCTAGCCTGGCGCCGCCGGGCCAGCAGCCGGCCCTGAGCCTGCAGAGCGTCGGCGTCAACGTCAACAGCCTGCATCATGCCCAGCACACCCAGCACACACTCAATCTCGCCACCGGACTTCACCACCTTCATCATGGTAATTCGTATGAGCCATACAGCCCATACCGTATCCCGAAATATGGTTATCCCCCCAAATTTCGTTCCAGCCCAAGATTAAGAGAAATATATTATGGTATGCTTCAATCATTTTTAAAATTTAATTTGGAATATTTTCTCCCGTTGAAGAGTTCCTGACATTTGAGGTTTGCAGGTTTATGGTAAAGTAAAAGATTTGAGACTTGAAATAAAAAATGATAGTTTAGTGGGTTACTTTGATTTGTTTCGAACAATTTGAACGGCCCTGTTAGAATCAAATTAATATTATAAGTTTCATAAATAGACTTTAAGAGACACATTCCACTTCATTTGCACACTCACACGATCTAAAATAAATTTGTCACATCCATAGCACTCTTATCAATTCTATTTAGATTTCAATTTTTTCTAATAACATAAAATTGAAATAATAAATGACCATTTTTTTCATTTCAATAACTCAGTTCTTCAGTTAACAACTTTATCATTCTGCTAACCCTAACAAAAATCGATCGCATAAAAATATTATCGTTGCAACAAAGCAGCTTGAGTTCCATTACGATTAATTTCTTTGCGTTATCAGGTGGCCTACATCAGAGTACGTTCTCCCCGCAATTATCTCTGGTGACGAATAACGCACCGACGACGTTGACCATCAATGGATTCTCGTCTACTAACGCTAGCAGCGGCGTCGTGCCCAGCACGGGCGTCCTCCTCCAGGAGTACCAGTCGCCGACGGGAGGAACCGCAGCACCGGCGAGCTGCGCGACGACGATCGCGTCGGCCAGCGCCACGAACGGCCTCCTCGTGCAGACGAGCAACTCCCAGACGGTCCACGGGAAGAAGCGCGACGCCTTCCTGCCGAGTCAAGGTCAACCGGTGAAGCTGGAGAACGGCAAATCTACGAGGCAGCCGTGCGTCTGCAAAACCAGCACCGGTCAGTCCCGATCCTCGTCACGAGGACTTTTCACGGGGATAAAGAGAGGGAATCGAATTCCTTGGCTCCAGCTCTTCATGCTTAATCCGCTCGCTCGTTTGTTAGATCGCTATTGTGAGCACGTGGTGTGCGGCTGTACTCTCGAAAATTGAATCGGTGGGAATGTGTAAGAGGAATTTTTACCATTTCGTAAAAGGGTATATTTATTGGAAAGAGGATAAACAGATAATAGCGATAATAATAATGTACACTTCTCAAAATTTAAAGAGACACTCGTTATTTCGAAACGACAGTATCTTGACTGAAAATAATCAAATCGTTTTACTTGAATCTTCTTTAACACGATCACCTGCTTGATTTGATCGAATCATTTTTAACCAAATTGTATATCTGTAATGAAACGATGAGAGTCCTCTTACTTTTTTTGAATAATATATCTGTTATCTCATAACTGTCCCCATTTTTCAAAATTAAATCAGTCAAAGTATCTTTATATACCTCCGGATTTAAAATGACACAATTCCTACTAATTCGATTTTGGAGAGTACAAATTAAAACGCCCTCCCTCTGATATTTTCAAGCAATATTCTTCGTGTGCTGTTTATTCGTGTTCCACAACCTAACCCGCGATTAGCCGAATCAGGTAAACTAGAAAAGTGGAAGGGATAGCGAGAGTAAAGCTCTCGACTGAGGCGACTGTACTCCAAAACCAGAGCTAACGTAATCAGCCGCTCGATTGCGAATTCGCGTCGCGTCAACAGAGCCAACATTGCGAGAACCGCGAGAGATGGATAGACAGATGTATACACATATATATGTATATGTATATCGAGCGTTTCCCTACGCCCGCAAGCTCGTTGCGCGCGCGAGCGATTACGCGGTCGATCGATGTCCCTGGCTCTGCACGCCGCGCGTGTGTATATAAGTTTTCATTCATTATCACAGAGAAAATCGACGTCGAGCTCCGCCCACTTTTGGCGAAATTCGCGTAAAGAACCTCGATCGTACCTACGTGGGCGAGTTCGCCTCTACTATGTATGTAAATTTGTAACCGCGTTCCCCGACACTTCCTGTTCTCCGAAATTGAAATTTGAACATTTTCTTTGGATTTATTCAAAGAATGGAAAAACAGAGAAAAGAATTTTAATGAAATGACGAATCTGTTTGTTCGAACGATTAACGCTGTTTTTGTTAGTGTGTTTCCACTGGGAATTAGTGTCTCTTGATTCAATTTCAGAGGGTACAGTAATGGCGCAAAAAACTGTATGTACATTGCACGTACGAAAAAAACTCGAGCGAGAGTATCGGCGTTTCGTCATTGAGTCACCATCGGATTCGTCTTACCGGTGGGCCCCGAGCGATCTTTCCCTCGGTTTCTTTCGTGCCTGTCTCGCGAGAGAGATTAGAGTCGCTCGACGGGGGGCCCGCGAGCTCGCTCGCTCTCCTCTCGGCTTCTCCGATTCGGCGACCTTGAAGGTCCGCGAAGTCGCCTCGCGAAGTCAGGTACCGCTCAAAGCGTTCTCGTAAAAGAATGGAATTCTTATTGTAAGTCCCTTCGCGGTAGATTGATAAGAGAAAGTCAAAGCGTTATGAAACGATTTACATGATTGTCTAATGCATCTGGTCGTTATACTAAGAACCTATATTTCATTGAATTAAATATTGACAATAGCGTTAAATTGTACGAGTTGAACGTGCTCTTGAAATCTATCACATAATCTTATTGTCAGTATTTAATTTAATTTTCACTCAAGTTAAGTAGCAGTTAACGTTCGAGTTCGGGCGGAAAATTTTTGTCGGTAGAAAACCAAAACAGTAGATCTATTCTACGTTGGGCGAGAGAACGGGCCGAAAGGGAAAGCCCATGGAGCTCCGGGAATCGTGGCGGGGGAGTGGCGCGGGATCGCGCGTCTTACGCAAGACACGCCGGTACCCCGAGAGCTTCTATATTTACTACGCGAGCCAGTTTCACGCACACAACTCGCGGCCGTGTGTCCCCTTAATGTCCCCGGTGCCAGTTTTACGCTTCGTTTTCATGAATCATTCCGGCGAGCGGGGTAATACGCACCACGTGGCGCTCGCGAGCCAGGACGGAGCGAGATAGCGAGGCCTCTTCGATGCGAGCGAGCGAGCGAGCCGGGGGAGCCGAGAGAGGCGAAAAACCGGTCTTCGAAACGAGACATCGGCGACCTCGGTTTTATTTCTTTTCTTTTTTTGCCTCCTACTTCTTCTCTCTTTCTATTCTCCCCACCCCGCCCACTCCCACTCCCCGGCTCGCTCGCTCGCCTCTATAGACGACGATCGGAGTGCCTCTCTAGCCGGAGCTGCTCCTCGCGCGAACGCATCCCGTGCCGTGGAATAAGATCTGATAACGACCCGGAATATTTTACCTCGATTGCGCTCGGCTAGTTTTCACTTGAATTTCGTCAAAAAGAAAACTCGATAGACATTAAAACTATCAGAAGTACTTCAGTACTTTAGTACTTTAGTACTCTATCGGAGTACTTTTTCAAACTACATTGATCGATTCAAAATTTCGACACTGGTAAAATTTCTAGTCACCAGTAGAATGCCCCGCAAGGACTCTTGAAGAACAATGCTGTATTTTCGTTAATACTGATCGTTGCCTACGTGTGACTTACAGGCAAAACGAAGGTCGTGCATTCGGACGCAGGATGCAGCAGGACTTTACCCGTCGCGTCGTCCTGGAGCGGTCAGGATGCTGGCAGTGTCAGCACCGGGCCCGTTAATGGGACTATCAACGGGGGGTTGATTAAGCGAGAGCCCCTCGGCACGGTACCCTGCCAGGTAGCAGAGGTGTCCACGTCCCTCCACGCCACCACCACCACCGCGGTCAAAATCGAACCGCTCGCTGCCGCCAAGCCCGAGAACGGTGAGTGAATACCCGGGGCGTGAAATTCCTCTTCGTTTGCTTTTCGTCCTTCTCTCTCTCTCTCTCTCTCCCTCTCTCCTCCTCCACCCCCTCCCACTCCTCTCTCTCTCTCTCTCTCTCTCTCTCTCTCTCTCTCGTCTTTTTCTACCAGATACTTATGGTCGGTTTACACGGTTCTGGTTACCGGATCCAATAACTGGATCCGAGTAATAATGACGTCACACGGACGTGGAAGCGATCCGAGGTAATTGGTCGCGCCAGAAACAATTCGAGCCAGATTCAAGCTCGAGTTTTACACGAACGATTTTGTGTATCGATCGGTAGCTAATGGTCGACTCTTCTCTCGGGCTCTATCCGGATAATCCGATTCTCGGTTCTCTCCTATCGTCGAGATCTTTCTGGAGGACGCCGGAGTAAAAATTAACGAACCGTTCTGGCGAAAATCCAGATTTATTTCGTGCTTTGCTACTCTCCAGAAAGAATCCGGAATCAATATTATCAGATTTGTGTAGGATTTCCATGAGAATTAGTCGAGAGATTTAACTTCGACCTGGTCGAGAGATTTCTTAGCCGATTGATATTTTGCTTCTCATTGCAGTCGTGGAGTAGTTTAGTAGAATTACCGTCATATATATTCATCATCTCGTATTGTTATAAATCGAACATTTCATTCGTGTCGACTTATCTATCCGATTAATTAATAGTTTCATATGCTTTATTATTTCCAACCTTTTCCCTATTAATTAGATTTTAACGATCGTCATTAATTTCGCTATTTTTTCACAATCGACTCCTCCTCGAAGCAAAATAACAGAAAATAGTAAATCGAGCAAAAAACGTCTCTGAGTGCACCGGAGGGAGAGAGAGAAGCCTCCCGGGACGCTCGCGAGAACGAAAACACGTTGCGATCGGTCTTCCGCTCGTCGGGGGCTTTCATTAATTTCTCGGCATGAGATTGACGCGTGGTGGAGTGGTTACGAAGCGAGAGAGAGAAAGAGGGAAGCAGGGAACGAGGAGACGGGGGTTGGCTTCCGCGCGGCGAGAGCTCGAGGTTAAAGAAATGAAAGGAGGGAAAAAAAAGGAACGGGGCGGGTTGTTGGGGGGAGAGGTACGGTCGTTAGGACGGGCCAATAGGAACTCGCTGTGGTCGAAAAAAGAGAGCCGGGAGGAGAGAGAGAAAGAGAGAGAGAATACTCTTCGCGGGTGTTTCAGGAAGGCGTACACGCGTCTACACACGAGGGGTCGCGAAAAGCTGCGAGGGTGAGCTCCGCTCGTTTATTAACGTCTTGGACCACCCCCTTTGTGCGGCTAAAACGCCAACGGGAGCTAAATTTTCGGAGGGTGAACTTCTCCCCCTCTACTGTTTAGCCGTCCACTCGAGTGGGCGTCTCGCTACACTCAAATAAATTTCCGCTCGAATTTTTCTCGCAAAACATGGACTTAAGTACCAAAAATTAGAAAGAAATGAATAATTCCTGTTTCTGCTCGCCATTCAAGATACAGTCGAATCGCGTTATGAGACCGCTCGTTATGAGACCGTCCAATTTTTTGTCACTGTAGACTTTTCCCCCACCATAAGTTCAAATACGTCGAATCTCGTTATGAGTCCGCTCACGTACAGACTCACACGCTTAAAAATTAGGGGAAGTTCAAGTTTCAATCGTCGCCTGTGCAGGAGTGGGGGCACACGAATTCTTAGAATTATATTCCCCTAAACCCCCATAGGCGGGTTCATAACGCGATTCGACTGTAGCAGCATCCAGGTTTTCACATGTAATCTAATCGCTAGTTCAGATTTTCCTTAACGTCTCTCTTCTCGGAAAAACGAGAGTGTATTACTCCTCGGATCTTGACGAACGTTCGATAGCGAGATCGGGGAGGGGTGGGGGTAATTCTCGCAATGACGAATGACGAGGCGGTGGAGGGGAGGTTGATTAGACTCGAAAAGTCACAGGGGGGTTGAACGAGAGGGGAGATGAAAAAAAGCGACAAGTGCCGAGGAAGGAGAAATAAAGAGCTCGAAAGAAAGAGAGAGAGAGAGAGAGAGGGGGGAGGAACGAAGAGAGACGGACGACCTTGTTAAGTAGGAGGTGCGTGGCACGCATGGCGACGCAAACACGAGGCGTGGCTCACGCTAGACACGGCCCTGTTCGGCCTCGCTCTCTTCGTGCACGCGAATTAATTCTCTGTAGAGACACCCGATGCTTTCCAACAGAATAATTTTTCACGTTCAAAAAGTATGGAGGCGAGCAACAATTTGTCGAATTTTTCCAGGCATCGTAGTGTCGAGCGCAGCAGGTGGAGGCATCCCGGTCGGCATAGCGGTGGCTAGGCAGAGGCTTCAGCATCACGAGAGTACAACGTCGACGTCCTCCTCGTCCTCTATGAGGAACGTCTCGCTGAGCCATCACACGTCTCACCACGCCAGCAGCTATCACCACTTTCAACCGGACGGGATCGGTAAATGTCCAGGATTGGCTTCCTCTAATGTTTTTCTCGCATTTTTTATCTTCGTTTCACCGTTACCGCCATTGACAGTCGATGAAGTTCTCCTTGAATTTTTTTAGGCGCCAGCGCGGCCATGACAGTAGGCGGCACGCTCCTGCACTGCGCCACCGGAGAGGATCGCACGGCTGCACACTTGGCCATACCTTCGGGGTCCCTGGCTCCTACACTCGGCGGCATGAACGCCGCAACTGGCACCGGCTTGAACCCCGCACTCGGAGGTATCGCTGGTCTCACTGCGACCTCGCCAGGGTCGTCCGCGACCGCTACCTGGCCGCCAACGCTCTGGCAGTATCCCGCGGGAGCCGCGGCAACCGCTGGTGAGAATATCGATCCTATTCGCGATTTTAGGCTTCGGCGAGCAACCCTTCAGCAAAAGGACGCCTCTTTGTTTCTCTCGAAAAATAAGCGACTAGTAGTTTATCAGACAATTTTTAAGATTTTTGTTAGACTAGTAGAGAGTTAACACTAGATTTACCATAATCAATCGACTGGCTTTAAGGTAAATCTGCTATTGAAAAAAATTTCGGTAAATCTAGTGTTAAGAATGTGGTAGTTGATAGCTTTGAGGGTTGAACTATGGTCAAGTTAATTCAGAATTCGTCATTACCAAAGTTCATTCCTCGAAGGAAATTCGAAGATTCGGATTCCGAGTGTATAATTCAATAGTTCGGCAAGTACTCGATACCCGAAATTGGCCGTGTAAAGGCGGGAATGGAACTCGACCGAAACCGATGAACCCACCGCGTACACCATGGGCGCTATCCCGCGAATCGAATCCTCGAACGACCCCACGGCTGACCGAGTGACATTTCGGGCGTCTATATTTCGCGCGACGCATTATCGCGACGCTTCGAATGACTCACGAGTGAAACTCCTCTCGCGTATTTTAAGAGTTCGTAATCAAGACGATTTTACCGCCTCTAAAAGCTGTGTTATTCATTTTTCTCTACTCTCCGGGGTTTTCTCGATATTCTTTGACGGCTTGCGCTCTTGCCTGCAGCGATGCCAATGGAGCCGGTTGGTTTCCCTCAAATGGGAGTCGGACTTCAAAGCGGCCTTCAGCTGGTGAGAGACCCTACAACCGGACATCTATTGCTCATTCATGCGGCTGGTGAGTCAACGAAATCGCGAATAAGAACAGATAGGATGTCAGAGTGGAGGGGACGTTTCGATTTTTCCTGGGCGGATGAAAATATACGATAAGTGCGAATGAAATGTGGGTCGCGAACATGAGAATAATCTCGTTTCAGTTTTACTTTAACGCCGGGGCTCTTCGGGAAAGAGAAAATTTTATTTGAGTTTGCTTTGAGCTGTGAGGTCGATAGAGAATTATAATACCGAAATAGCAAAATTTTTATTTAATTTTTCTCATTCGCTAGATCACATGCAACAAGCCGTTGTCTGGCCGAATTACCCGAGTCACAACAGCAGTAGCATGGTGCCACCTCCTCTGTTGCTGCCGCCCCCTCCACCATCCCTGCAGTTGCTCGGCGATATTGGAGGTGCACGTCTCGTCCTCACCGAGAGTAAGCGCAAGCAACAAAGTACTCTGCCAATCGTGAAGATCGAGACAGACTGCACAGCGAGTCCTACAGCCATCATCAGTGAGTTTGTCAATTATAAGAGAATATGGATAAGCGAAGATTTTTGAGTTTTTAAATTAACACGTACCTACAAAATTTCAGCATCGACAGAATCCACGAAAGCTCTTCAAACTGTAACATCAATGACGGGCACTCTGGTGCCGGATACTCCACTGCTGACGACGCTCCATTATTATCCTCACGCGCCAGCTCTGGTGCAGATCAGTCAGGCGGATCAGCCTCGTTGTAGATCACAGGTGAACAAAAAGAACCAAAATGGTTCTTCTGATCCAAATGGGTGAATATCAAAACGGAATTAGAAAGTATTTGGCCTTATTTTACAAGGTCAATCTAAAATTTGACAAAATTTTGATTTTCCTCTTTCTGTTATCAATACCAATAATAATTTTCGTCGTTGAGATATTCACCCAAGTGTCGAATTAGTAAAATAAAGCAAACCCCGGAAATTTCGTAATCGGTTGTTCTCGTAAAAGGTAAAAATTTAGTTTTATTTCGTGCGAGTAAAACTCGTGTAATCGCGAGGACGGTAGCGATAAACGAGCCGAGGAAGGGCATAAAAAAAAAAGAGATAGAAAGAGAGAGGGAGAAGCGACAGCAAACCGGATGCTCTAACGTCGAAATGTCTGTAGTAATTACGCCGGCTGGGCGCGGTCCGCTCGCTCTGGCATAATGCGTAAAAGGGAAACTCTCTCGGCAGCGTGCATTGTATTAATCATGCGAGCACCGCTACTAAACCCGTCCAAGCGATTTGCATCGACTATCCTCGCGGTCGTATATCGCGAAACGTAAAATGTCAGCGAGCGATGCATTAAAATTCATTCCACTCGTTCCCTCGATTAGCCTCTTATTACACGTTTTACGCCACAAATTACGCTCCGGGAATTCCAGTTATACGGTACGACAATATTGACTGTAGAGTGCGATTAAATCTGTAAGAAAAAAAATGGGAAAAAAAATCAAACGGTTCTTAGCAGTGCGGAACGTTCCTGTCTAAGGCTACGTCGCCGGTGTCCTGCCTGACTCCTCCGCCAGAGGTGACGAGCATCCAGCCGATCGAGACGGACGATGGGAATCCTATCGGAGTCCAGGACGCCTCGAATCAGACGGATGCTCCCGAGGAGGATCACGAGTCGGCGGATTCCTACGTCAAGTTAGAGCAAGTTAGCCCGGCCTCTTTCCAAGCCTCTCAAAATGGTCCCGGTGTCGTTCAGCCCCCTCCGGCTCATCTCTCGACGAGTCTCACCAACATGACCAACATCGAGCTCATGGCCACAGCGCCCGGAAAGGTCTGTGACGTCCTCAGGATCACAACGACCACCACCACCGTAAATCCTGGTGTCTGTGGGATCGTAGGGAAAGTCGACAAGGCCGAGAACACGATTATCAATATGGCAGATTGCCCCAAGTACTCGTACACGAAGGAGTGCAGAAGCGTTACGTCCATCGATCGCACTATCGAGCATGTTATCACTGCTAGGCGCTTCGAGACGGACGAGAACTCGCAGACCAAGGAGGAAGAGGAGGCTGAGAGCCTCCCTCCTGACGAGTTGCGTCAGAGGAATTTGAATAGAGATCTTAGAATCAGGCCCAGAATCATCGAGATTACTGAGGATAACTGCGACAGTTTCCATGAGAATCTTGAATTTTTTGGGAGGAGGCGGGACGACGCAGAGGATTACTCGGAAAGAGAGAGGGAGAACACCTCAGGAGACGCATCGGATTCTAAATTCGAGGTGATTCGCGTCACTAGAAAATAATTTAGTAGAATATCCAATTAATAAATATAACAACTTTATATTTGGATTAAAAACATTCCTATACTAAATTTAATTTATCCTAAGATTTAATATTACATATTATTTTTATTTTACATTATTTTTCATATTGTTTCGAGATCAAATGTGAATATAAATATATTCAATTTTCAGCCGAAAGCCGTAGAAAACGGTGAAACGAATACTGAACTGATCCCTTCGATAGCTCCAGCTAATGAAACCATGATCCCTGAAGTGTCGAATTTGAGGCATGAAGTAGCTAATGAGCGGAAAACCACAACGTATGCTCCCAGCCACGGGCGGATCGCCGTGAAGTCGTTTGACATGCCTAGCATTGACTGCGAGGAGCAAGCAGCCGAGGCACCCACGGTAGTCGTGAAACGCGAAACCGAGGACGCTGGTTACGAAGATCGAGCTTATTCGACCTTGAACGACAAACAGAAATATCTAGACGCCAATAGGAAACATTCTACGGAGAAGTGCCACGCAGGTATCGAGAACGTCGTAGAAAAGCTGAAGAAGAACGCTGCTGCTCTTCAAGAAAACGTACAGAGGGTGGACGAAGTGAAAGAGACACCGCGACAGGCCGAAGTGGTACCGCAAAGAAAATTGGAAAATGGATTGAAGAAGCACATTTTGAGATCGATCGAGCGCAGGGATGAAATCAATTCCGCTAATTCGTTGAAAGTGGAGAGCAATTGTACGACTCCAAAAATTTGTACTACTGGTGAGTGTTGTTTGATCGACAACAATGCGAATAATTGCAAAAGCAATAACAAGAATATCAAAGTCGATGATGATCTACCAAAAATTCCGCTAAAGAAGGAAAAGGTTTCCGAAACATTGAAGAGAGAGGACAATAAAGAAGAACAGGACTCTAATCAGGATGAGAAGAAACCGAAACCAAGTGTCGATTTAAGTGGCCTGGAACTTCTGTCAAACAGTATTGAGCAATTCGTGCATCTTAACCCCGAAAACCAAAGCAACGAGAAACCTCCCAATGGGACCTTACGGATCACGCAAAGATCAGAGACCAACGACAACGTCAATAGTCCACTGGGCCTATTATGCGCGTTAGCTGAGCAGAGATTCCTCGAAGAGGTCGCTGATACGGTCTCGAGGAAGCGGAATCCTGATAACAACTCAAACGAGGAATTATCGCAAGCCAGCAGATTATTACTGAATCTGGGCAACACGAAAGACAACGAAAGGCGGAATCTCGACAAGAGAAAACATCTGGATGATCATGGTGATGTGCCCTCGAAGAAGCTTAAACTGGATTACGCAAACGGTGAAGTCGAGTCTGCGTGGAGGGACGAGAACGAGAAGCTTTACTCAACGTCTGTGTTGCGTGAAACCGAAACGAGTGAAAATGTTGTAGTCGACGATGAGGAAGATATTGTTGTCGATGACGAGGACGATGTTGAAATCGAATGGAAAAATCGCAACGAAATCTCGAAACAGAGTAGCGATTATTTGAATTCTTGCAGTAAATTCGAAACTGTAAAGACTGTCAGGGAGGGATCTGCGGGGAGCGAAGACTGGACGAACGCGAATACCATGAAGCTTGATACGAGGGTTCGTTTGGCTGACATTCAGAAGCAGTACAAAGAGAAGCAGAAGGAACTTTTTAAGCTCACTCCAAAGAAAGACGAGAGGAAGAGCCCTGGTAGGCCTCGAAAGAAGAGCTCTTCCAGGTACGTGATCGGAAAATTTTATCAATTCTTTTCTACATTTTATAGATTCTATACTTCTTCTATTTGATATTTATAAATTATGTAAGATTCTTTTCACATTGATTTTAAGCAGAAAATTGATAAATGAGATAACTAATTTTTCAATTTTTTTAAAAGTACCGATCATGGAGTCCCGTCGATGCCGGCAGTGGATTCCAGCAACTCTGTTCACAAACTTTCCAGATCATCGGACGATGTGGCCTCACTTGGTTCTTCGGTACTCGGTGTGCCACGGTGTAACGTTAATTTGGTCAAAGTGGGTGAACCGAGAAGTCATATAAAATTACTGGATAGCATACCCAGTATTCCAATCCCGGTACCACCGGTAGTGTCTCCAATTACTGTGCTACCTGTAAGCAAAATTACACTCGACGACGACGAAAAGAGCAATGGAACGGTAATGTTAAAAATTTGTATTATTTTAATGAAATTAATCAAATGAATAAATTTTCAAGGTTTCCTTAGGATTTACTCAGTTGAAATAATGTGCACTATAAAAAAAGCTTGTCGAATAAATGAAATAGTTATTTGAGTATTGGAAACAAAATATTGCGTTCGATAAAATGATTCATCATTCAGAAGAAATACATGTTATTTGAAACGATAGTAATCTCTTTTCATCTAAACAGTTATTTCATCCGGTCGTCAAAATATTTTGTTTGCAGTATCTAAATAAATAGTTGGTCGATTCGACAAGTTCTTTTTCTCAGCGTGTTAACGTAATAAATTACTAATTTTTTACGAAATCTTTCCTCAGGTTGGATACGATACATCCTCACCAGCTCCCACGGTAGCCAGTTCCAGTTCTGCATCGAAAAAGCGCAAAGTCGGTCGACCCAGAAAGCTCATGTGTACATCTGGTAGCGCTAAACAACTTACCGAAACTATCGTTGCAAAGAAACCCAAAAGCAAGAATTCGCTTGTTGGCTATTTGTTGTCATCGAAAAATCGGCATTTACAATCCAAAGTTAGTATTTTGTATTATGCAAATTTTTACTTGAAATGTAAAAAAGAGAAATATAAAGATAATATCTTTATAAGGGGGTATGGGTTTTTAGAATTAATTAATAATTAATTATAAAACAATTACAGTCAATGATCCGTCTCTCCTCTACAAGTTTTGCTTTTAATCACCTATTCTCCTTCTGATTATTTATCAACACTTCCTATCTCTCTGTCTTCCATCATCTGTCTCTTTTCAATCATTTGACGAGCCATCTGATAGGTGTTATAGAAGCGCGCGCTAAATTTAAAACGAATATTCTCTCTTTACATACAATTTCATAATTGATATTTATTTTACAGTTTTTCAACAAGACTGGATACACTCCTTTGCCATTTAAATCTTCACAGTCATCGATGAAGTCATCAAAATGTCAAAGAATTGGGAAACAATCAAGGCAGAAATCAGCTAAGCAAACTCCGCTGCACAATAAGAACGTAATCAGCTCGATTATCGCTGTGAAGGCTAAGCTCAATCAGGATGTTAAACTGGAAAAATGTAACAAGCAGAAATCAAAATCTATACCAGAAGAAAATGTAATGGAAACTTATGACGATGGCGAAAACGAGACTGTCGAGGATTCTATAATCGAGAATGTACTGGAGGTACCTTCTAAGGTGATACATTATAATCAAAATAAATTAGTATTTCGTATTTAACGAAAATTTTTTTTAGGAAACTGCATTGGACATCGAAGAAAATCAAGAAAACGAGTCGGAAATGATGAGACATGAAAAGGCGAAGAAGAAGAAACGAAAATCAAGTTCGACGTCGCCAAGTAGAAGAAAATCGACCGACAGAGATAGAAAGGATCATAAAAGGCGCAAGTCCTCCGACTGTAAAGAATGCAAAGAATGTGTGAAAGCTGCCAAAGCTGAAAGAATAGAAAGCATTATCAATAGTTGTAAACTGACGCCAGCTCACTTGGCTATCGAAAAGCTGCGAATCCTCACCGCAATGGGAGGTCTTTTTTACGCCGGTGAATTGCGTGCCGTTGAACCGCCAGATGTATATGCCATCCATCTCGATGGTGAACGTGGCAATCGTCCTCATATACATTCTCGTGAAGAGATACTTCGAGATGCGGTAATATTTTTTGTGCTTTGTTAAATTGTACTCGTGAATCAGCAAGAATACAAATTCTTAGTAAAAATATACCAATCTGCTAAAAACTTTACTTATTAAGTCATTGCATGTAGTTGATCGTTCAAATTGTAGGTGTGTTAATATCAATTATTTTTATTTGTAGATCGTTGAAGTTCAACCGTTGTCGGCAAAGGAACTACCACCAGGTACAAGACTTTGTGCTTACTGGAGTCAACAGTATAGATGTTTATACCCAGGTACTTCTGTTGAACCGAGTGAACCCGACTCAGAACAGGACGAAAAATACGTTAGTGTTGAGTTCGATGATGGAGATAGTGGCAGAATCGAACTGAAAGATATCAGATTTCTTCAACCAGATTATCCAGTAGTTGGTGAGTATAAATATTAGAAATTTATAAAACTATCAATACGTGGCAATTAATGGAAATAATTTTCAGAATACGAAACAGATCCTTTGCCAACACGGAAACGTCGCCGACAGACGTCTGTATCGACTGAAGAAAAGTGTACGGTAGTCGGTAACAACGAATCGAATACAATATCTGATAACAAAATACAAGAGGGTGATGATATCGGCAATAAGCAGCTAGATGAGTACCATGAGAGGAAGCGGTTGAAGAAGAGAAGAAAATCGAAGAAACTGCATGAAGAAGGAAAGAAGAAACATCGTAAACACAAGTTTTGCGAGGAGCATCGTAAACATAAACACAGAAAGCACAGGAAACATAAGCATAGACACAGTCATCATAGCAGTCACAGTGAGGGCAGTCATCACAGGTACAACTTATTTCGTTCATCACATTCTGTAAATTTCGGATATTTAATTACTCAATCATTTTGGGTAAACGGATTAAAGATAATTATAATTAACTTTTCTCTCGTATGGAAATGTTAAAATATACAATATTCTTGATTTTATTGTATGGTGTTTATACTGATATAAACGATTTTTAGTAGTGAAGAAAGCACGTCGGGACAAAAAAGTGAAGAAGAGCGCAGCAAAGACATGTCATCCGAAGTAGCACTGGAAGTTGAACAAGAAGAGATGGAAGGACAAGAAAATCGTACAGTAGAGGTCGAAGAGTCCGAGCCAGAGAGTGATGACAGCTCTGATCAGGATTATGATGTGGATAGTAATAATACGAGGAAAACCAGGAGAATTAATCGACAAGAAAATGTGGAAAATAGAAGTGCAATGGCGGCTTTTTTACCGGCTGTACAGCTTTGGGGCTGGGCAGGTAAGGGATACAGACGACCAGGCGCTGGCAAAGGTAGAGCGAAAAAACAGTTTTTCAAAGCTATTCAACGTGGTAACGAGACGATACAGATTGGAGACAGCGCCGTTTTCCTTTCTACTGCTCGCGCTGATAGGCCGTACATTGGTAAAATAGAATCTATGTGGGAGACTAACAGCTCTAAAATGGTTGTAAAAGTCAAATGGTTTTACCATCCTGAAGAAACTGAACCACGAAACAGTCCGATCAACATGAAGTATCCTGTGAGTTTTCAAGAAAGAACACTTCATTTTTATAATATAATACTTTAACTACCCAATTGAAATTTATAATTAATTTTATTCTGTTCTTTAGGGAGCTTTATTCCAATCACCTCATCAGGACGAGAATGATGTACAAACAATTTCACATAAATGCGAAGTGCTACCACTTTCGGAATATTTGGCTATTACGAATAAAGATCCTCAACGCTTACAAACCATCTATGATAACAACGATCTGTATTATTTAGCTGGTCATTATGACCCGAAGAATTTTTTATTGACTATGGAACCCGGTGTTGTCTGAGAACAGCTTAAGCTGACGATCAAGTTAACTGGTCTTACTTGATCGTGGTCAGCAGAGTGAATTACGAAAAGTCATTAATCGAATGTAATTTAATTCGGTGGTTTATAGCTTAGTATTTGCTCTGTTTTAGGAACTCACGTTTTTATCACTTAACTTTTACTGAATGAAAGAGTAGGGCAGTTCGTATCTAAAGCCAACTTGTAGAACCATCTGCTAATTCTGGACATCTTTTAAAACTCATAACCGTCCTAGTGAATATTTCTAATTCAAACTATGCAATTTATGAGATTTTCTGAATATGTGTATATGTATTTAGAATTTTTCTGTGAATGCGATTGTCATTCTTTGCAATAATTGAACTCACAAGGCACAAGCATGTGAATTATACATAACATTACGACAAAATAATAAGAAGCATTTCTGTTTAATAGAGATGATATGTTGTTCGGGTACCAATGGCAATACAGACTGTAATATATCGTATTATTATATACTTGTTATCTATTTGCTATTTAGAATGTAGATGATGATAAATCGTTTATTTTTTATTATTGTAGAGAAACTTTTAAAATAAAAATTTATATGTAAGTAGAATCGCGTTAGTATGAATGAATATACTTTCGGTTTGCGAATGACAATGGCCTACATTGGTAATCAAGGCTTGTGCCTTGTGGTGTGTTTAATGTGAATTTGATATTTATTTAAACCACGCGAGAGAGGATTAAATTTTGACGATCAAAGTAATCTATGTCGAGATTAATAAAAAAAGTTGCAATATATAATAAATTTAGAGGCATTAAATTGACAATTAAAATTTATATAATGAATGTAAATAGTGTAAATAGCTGATTAATCATGTACACATTTTATGTATATCCATGAACTTTATTTCCAACGTTACTAATTAGAGCCCTGTTAATATAGAAACTCAATAAACGAGGTTTTAGCTTTCATCTAAGAAGTTGAATCGAATGTTCGCGGAGAAAAGCTAAAAATTCGTGTACTTATAAAATCGTGTATTAATAACTTTAACTATATCGACATATTTACCTGTCAAACATTACGATTCGCATTTGTACCTCGTGTGCGAATATTCAGACGTTGGACGAATCAGCCTAGACGCTGTTTTCCATATAATTAGTAACGAAAGAGGAATTCAATTCAGTGTTAGTGATACGTAACACGGTGCTAATGAAATTTTTTCGAATCATATGCGCCCGTTGAGAGCATCATTTTATAATTTTTAGTTAAGAAAAACAACACTGTTAACACTGTATACTTAAATATTAAGTTTAAAAGGTGCGCATAAACAAGTCTTGCTTCAAGTTGATGTTGATACTGTTTCTTCTTGTAAGATCGTTTTCTCTCTTTTATACATATATACGATTATTCTGTTGAAGAAAACGCGTTAATTTCCTTTCGCAGTGATTAGTTGTAGCTTCTCCATTAAGTAATTAAGTATCGATAGGTAAACGAATAGGAAATGCAAAATGCTTGCCAATAGTTTCGCTTTTGCGTTTGTTTCTTTTTTTTTAAACGGAATTTTTAACGGTTTTTGAGATTAGCACGCCATAATCGTTGGCAAGACACGGCCGATGAAGCCTAATAAAACTTTTCGACTGAAGTTAAGAAATAGAACGAGCGAGACGTTTATGTATTATCTTCCATGCAACGGTTATCTTTTCATTATAACTGTGTTAACGTTAACGAAAGAAGTAATACATATCGTGTGACAGTGCAAGACTGGACGTATGCGATTAAAAAGTCTTTACGTAGTGCATTTTTCTCCATTTTATTTTGCTAATGGTATACAGTACTTAGATTAAAAACTCGAGATAAAAAAAGGACGTCTATCTACTTCTAGCAGAAGTACGACTTAGTACAAAACTCAGAATACAATAATGATCGTGCATGATGGTGTGAATGAGTCGAGAAATCGTGCGAGACTGGAAAATGTACTTATTACGCGAGGCGTTGGATTCTTCGTGTAAATACGCTCGAATTCTAACAAGAAATGTTTACGACGAATACCTTTATAATAAATATATATATATATATATTAAACGTTACGATACGCAAATTCTCTACGTTGCTTCGATTATTGTATTTTGCGACTAATCTTGATGTACAGATTAGAAAACCCAAGGAGAAAGAGACAAAGATTAAAGTCGAGAATAAAATCATTGAATCGACAAATAGTATCTAATAGACACGCATTTACACATAAATATCTCGATCTTGCATATATGAATGCGCAGAATAGGTATTCGATATTATATTACAAAATATACCATAGTATTTTTTCATTAAAAGGAATTATTATGTCGTCTTTGCGGGTCTCTTAGCGAGTAGAAAAATAAACACTTTCGCGATTCGATTATCATTAAAGCGATATGACAAATACGTGACTATTGTGATTTGCGAAGGAGAGAAAAAGGAGCTTTGATAATCGAATAAATTGGACCGTAGACTGAGAGAAAAAATTTATTGCATCGATTGAATACTTACTTAAATGTCGTCAAAAAATATATTGATAAATATTATGAATTATCAAAACATTTTTTTGCCAATATCTAAATGAGTATTCGTCCGGTTAATTTTCTCTTCCAGTGTATAACAAGTAACTCTTCGCTTGCGTAGAATTTGTAAATATCGTACAAAAATAAATCTGATGATGTATCGGGGCGTAAAATGTCGGTATTGTCGCGAGAATTTTTTTATATCAAGATTATATACTTAAGATTCAGAAAATTGTACATAATTGTTTTCAAATCGAGAAGAACGGGTATTGTAAATAAATTTGACGATCGAGTCTGTAAGTAGAAAAACGAGAAGTATCGACATTTCGCGTCATCGTTGAATCAGACGACGATCGAGATTTTGAACGAAAAACAGAATAAATTCAAAAAAAAAAAAAAACATTTGCGAGTTTACACGGAATTGAGGCGAGAGGAGGAACAAAAGTGCATTACGAAATAAACGATAAATAACTTTTGCACCAATTTTTTGCGCTCGACTATGGCTGGTTTTGGTAATCGAGACGCGTAACGAAAGACGAGAGAGAAAAAATATATACGAAATTGCTATTTTATTCATGATGAAATTCATTGTATTTTAATAACGAATACGCGAAACGATAATCGGCCGGTTTTGTCGCTCGAGCTGAAATCAAATCACGAGACTGTCCAGAAATCGAAACTTAGAGCGTCTTGTATAAAGAAAAATCTAATTCGGTGAAAAAAGTACAGTGACGAGTTTTGATTCCGTTTATATTTTCGTACATGATTTTTATATAGCATTTTGGAGTAACGTATGCGTGTAGATATATGAGATATGAAAGGTCGATCCAATTGGGGTTTTTTCAAAAAGAGACGAATGAGTGAGAGGTAAAAAATAACGATATGATAATTAACGAACGATTTTCCGTCGATGCATCGACTCGCGGGAAAGAACCGAGTGCATTCGCATTTACAAACGCACAATCGAGAGATTTAACATACTCGACATTTTTAAAAACGAAACACCTCAATTCTGTGTAAATTTCACTCACGGTAAATTTTTCCAGACAAATTGATATTTTCGGTGAATAAAAATAAAATCGTCGGCAAAGGGGCGACGAACCCAGGTCTTTCTTATCCAAAAACTCGCGACGAGCGTAATTGTGCATGATGCAGGTACACGTATGCGAGATGGGTGCAATGAGTGTGATATATAAAAAAAAACAAAAAGCGATTAAAAAGAATATGACGCGATAAATAATATTTGCGAGAATGATTATAAACGAGCGATCCTTAAACGTATTTCGTAATTATTATGCTTCTAGTGAGTCAGTCAGCGTTTTAAAAGGTATAAAAATAATAAAAAGGAAAAAAGGAAAAAAAAATTCCAAAAATAGTATCGCTATCGCGTATATTGTATTTAACACGTTATCCGAGGAGAAAGTCTGCGAGATGTATTATTCTCAACCGGTCTGTACGATGCGACAATGGCGTACAGCCTGGTAGGAGAAAAAAAAACGAGAGAACAAAAGAGGAAATTTTCACTTTCGTACTCCCTTCATTGACATTTTACTTTATTCGAGCCGGCACGACAGAAGTATTATAGCGGATTTCCGAATATCGTAAAATAATTGCCCCCTTTTTTTTCTCTCTTAAGTGTTCGATCGCAGATTATTATTTTTCTTCTTTTCGCTATCTTTTTGAATAAAATTATCCTTCTATTTGAAAATGTTGTCGTTTATACCCAAGAAAATCAATTGTCCCTTTTCAGGAATATAAACAAGCAAGCATGTCGAGTATTTCGAATAAATCCAACAGTTGACGTGAAAACACTCACTTGGAGAGCTCCGAAACGTAAACATTCTTCTATAAGTGTTTACATTTGTAAATATATAAAAAAAGGGTATTGGTAAGGTGGAGAATGTTATTCGCGGCATTATTACCATTTGTATTATTTTTCGATTGGAATTCACTGAAAAACTTTTCCTCGGAGTCATGAGATATGAAATGAAAAACGTCGAGAGAGAAGTTTGAATTTGTTTTCGATTCGGAGTCCGTTCACGGTCGATTATCGCTCAATCGTCCATCTCGCTCTCGATCCGCGCCACGGTTTTTCGCAAACCGAATTCGAATTAAAATCCAATTTCGTGGAACGCTCGTGAGCCAGGACAGAATGCAAACACGAGAATCGATATTGACCCTGATCGATGGCATTTTCCGCAAACACGCCAAAAAACAATTGCTCATTCGTCCCGTTCTTTTTTCAATGTTGTATCGAAGTAGACCGTTGTCAAATATTTCGACAGTCGCGAAATTTTGTACTCTTAATGGACTATATCGGTAATAATTTTCACCGTTTGTCCAAAAATACCGTAAATTTACTTTTTAAAAATCTCGTCGAAGTTTTAGATCAGCTCCACGTTCTGTTGTGGACTTTTGTTACGGACTCATCAAATTGGATTAATAGATACTGTTCTATTAACCCAGTGTAATCACAAACTTTGATTGGTTTTCTTTCTCCGGGATGAGAATGAAAAGGAACACGTGACGTCATTGAGCACTAACGACGTGTCATTAAAATTTACGAAGGAGATCGAAGAGACAATAAAACGAACGCGTTGAATTTAATTCAGAAAAGGAATCCATCGTGTTATTCCATTCGAGGTGTGAAGTGGGGACGTGATTACACGTACATCGATAAGTCGATAGCGGTAATATATCGATTAAACAATAAGAATGATACATCCATTAAACAATAAAAATGTTAAATCGATTATTCAACAGTAGCAATGTATCCGTTGAGCATTAACGTTGTAACGATAACAATCAATCCTCATAAACGTTTTGAAGAAAATTCTTAAAGAGGATGATTCGATTAGCAGCGAGTTTATCGAATTCGATATTAAAGCAGAGGTGGTGCACGACACAGATTCGAGTCGTTCGAGCTAAATTGAATATCGCCCCCTCCAATCTCTTGTACTTCCACACCGTGGCAGGGCTGTCCCCGATTTCCAGCAGGTCTATAATTTTTCAGCGAGTCGCGTGCCCGCCTTTTTCGCTTTACGAGTTTCGCGAACAATTCAGCCCCTTCGAACACTGCCATTGTGTTCACGCGCGCTCTCTCTCTCTCCCTCGTCGTAGCGCTAATAATTAGGAATCGTTTGCATAAGAGCCCGTCTCAACCTCTCTCACGTTTCGAAAGTGATTTTCAACACTTTCTTTCCGTCCCGACGAACCTTTTTAGGTTAGGTGAAAACTTAACGAGAGAATCCCCACTTAATTTTGCACGATGAAAGAAGCTTGAAGAGAGTTGTTGCGAATTGCAATTTCATTCAATTATCCTCGAAATAACGGCTTGGCATTGCCAACTTTATTTTCGGTTTATTGATAATTTATAATGAACTCACGAAGAAAAACCGTACAAGTTTTACTCGGCCCGAGCGTCGGTCTTAGGTTATTGTCGGAAAATAAGACTCGGCGAAGATAATAGGAAGGTGGAGGATTGTACGACACACCCAAAGCACTCTCAATTAATTAGTACGCGAAATGCCGTGAATTCTGTTTGCGAGCTCGACGCGGCCTCGTAACCCGAGATCGATGCCTTCTCTATGTAAAAATAGCCAACAATAAAAGCTAATACGAATATTCCGCGAATAATAATTTCATAAGTAGATCGCATTAATTCAATCGAAAAATGGAATAAAATTTATAATTATAATAATTCATATATTTATCATAAAAATAATATTTCATTTTAAATTATTATTTATAATTATATAAACTGTTATTATTTATTAAATATTCATTATTACATAATTATAATCGTAAAATAAAATCATAAATATAAACAAACTTTCGAATACATATAATACTCCATCGGTGTAAGCGAATTTGAATGAAGTCAATATGGCGCGCTTTTCGGGTCGCCATGATAGCGGCAATGACGTCAGTTTCCGAGAAATCGGTTACCCGCCTAAACGCATCCGCATCGGTTAAACAGAGTCAACGGTCGTGATTTATTTGAGTAAATAGTTGTGAATTAGTTCGCAGATATTATTTATGAATATAATTATATTAATCTTATTGCAAAATATTTATTTACGTATAAAATATTAAACGAAAAATACCGAAGTATAGATTTTTAATTACACATAAATACTCTATTGACTAGCGAACATCGTAGGCAGCTTTGAATCCTTCGAATTCTTTGAATCGCGCTGTACTAATTGTAATAATAATGAATCATATTGTTATATTTAATTGAAGAAAAGCTGGATTAATACGTTGCACGAATTTATTGTGTGTTAAAAGTGAATACAACGATCCGGCATCCAGCTACGCAGTTTTCCTGGCTTGGCGAGATTTTTTGGCAGTTTCGGTGAGTGAGAAAATATATATTTTAGAATTTTCTTGCGCTGATTCTTTTTCGGATTTAATTTCAAAATGTTGCCTTTTATGCAAAGTACCACACGAGAATCCGATCGTGTCTCACGTTTCCAAAAGCGATGCTCACGGTGCTTTGAATAATTCGAATTGTTTCGTTCCATTATTTTACGTCGTCGCGATGAAATTTCGCGAACGTTTAATGTGTATCGTGAGCGTTCGAGCGAGGTTATATAATATAATAGTTCAAAGAACGTTTCGAACTTTCGTCAATTACGTTCTTCGTGCATTCGGAGCAGAAAAAAAGGACGAAAATAGTCGATGAGGTTAGGATTATTCTGCTCGAGCGTTATTAGCTTTAAGTGGAATATACGCCATTCTGTTTTGCATTTTCGGCCATACACAGGACCGCATTCCTGTGTGTACGAACTCGCCAGTCGTATAATTGTGTATCGCGTGTCGGGCACGTAAGTGATTAGTGAAATTCGTGAAATTCGCGCTAGCCGGAAGTCGTAACAATCCCACGCCGGCAACCGGACGGTGCACCCTGCGGGAATTCACTAATCGAATTACGATGAACGCACACGTACACGCGCCGCGGTACAATCTCGTGATCGGTGCATTTTGCGCGGAAAATATAGCCCGAGCTAACCTCAAATTCGTATTTTTCCCCTCGGTTCGGCTTTTCTCCCCGAAAACCTCCGAGAAAGCGAGAAATTTCGCACGTGAGGCCGCGCGCTTCGTTTTTATTCCCTCCGCGGAGCCTGCGTGCCGGAAGTGTCCCGATTCGGGGAAAGGAGAAAATAAAATTTATGCTCGGCGAAGTTGGCGCGAAAGCTCTCGGGGTGTCGCGGATTATCATCGGAGTAATTAGAAGCTGCCGGTGTCCCGATTTTTTCCCCGTCTTCCTGATTTTTATCTCGATCTCGTCGCCGGGAGGCTCCCCATTGTGAGCGCTCGCGATAATTCACGGGGCATCGGATCTCTCGCGGCCATTCGACGTGTACGCAGGGCCGTAACGAGACGAATCGGGGTCGAGGGCTTTCTCGCGCGAGAGAATGTGTGTCGCGAACTTCCTGCGTGCTTTTTTAACGATCGTTCTTCTCTCTCTTTCTCCTTTTTTCTCTGCTACATCTCCGAAGGGGATTCGCTCGCTTTTTTTGCGGTTCATTGTCAACAGCGTGCGCGAATCAGAAACAGCACCGGGG
>NCVS01001536.1:17557-40563 GCA_003055095.1 Goniozus legneri | reverse complement strand
AATGGCGGTCGAGGTCGAAACGCGTTATCCTTCTTCGAAACGTACGCCGTTATATTCCAAAGGCGGACATACATCATGCGGTATATAGCCCCAGCCCGACCGAATGGTTCGGTCTGGATCGACTCCAGAAAACTGGATTGGGTATAAGAGAGGCGAGTCTTGAAGGGAGTGACTCGCTGGGGGTGACTCCAGAATCCGTGAAAGCTCGATGGGCTTTACGCGAATTGCACCGCGTTTACGTCGCAACGAGCCTCTCTCTGAATCTCGAAAGAGAATTAAAGCGCGCGATTTCTCTATTTTTCCCCCGTGGAAAATAAATCACGTCCTTCGGAGTATTCTCGGTTCCCCTTTTTTCTCTCTCCGCGAACGGGTATTTGTCGATCCGTCATCGACTTCGATGAGCGCTCGACGTGACGTGCTCGCGGTTAAAAAATTATTGGAAGGACAAAATGGGAATGCAAAAAAGGGGTGGTGGAAAAATCGTACGATTTTTCCATTATTTTTCGCTGGGAGAATTTTTTTTCGCTGGATCGAACGCGGGGAAATAATGAGAGTATCGATCCCGGTGGGGGGTGGGAAGCTGTAAAAATAAAAATGTATAAATCGCGGGAACTAGAACTGGGCCGGGGGCCGGTAGAGTGAAAAAAAAAAGTATCACTTGGGGCCGTTCAGCCAAGTTCGATAGCCCTCGAGTTTTTTTTTATGGTCGATAAAAAATCGGATGTCAATTAAAATCCAGCCGCGAAACGGAAGGCGGGTGCTGTTAAGGGGCGCGGGAGGGGGAGGGGGGAGGTTTTAATCGCTACACCCCTGGCACCCCTCGGCACCGCGGGTCGACGATTCATTCGCCGGGCGATTCAGCAGAAACGCGACCGTGCTCGCTCAAAATGTTTCGGGAAACTTCAAACAATGCGTTTGTCCTCGTTCTCGCGCCCGTTAAATACGCCCCTGGATTGTACGGGGAGGTGTGAGACTCCAAGTGGATTCTAATCGGCCCCGGCTTCGAAATTCCGTTCTGGGAGAGACGTATTTTCGGCTTAATCGCTAGACTCGTTCGAATTTTCTACTCGACGAGCGATAATCAGTTTTCCATTTTTTTGGTCGGAGTTGCCGGGACACGGCAACACGCGTTCGGAATACAACGCGGCGAAAATTAACGCGCTCGACTTTACGAGCAATTGAATAATCGAATGTTTAATGGCGAAAAAATAGATCCGTGGAGGGGGAGGAGGGTTTACGTGCGTAATTTATTTTGGCACGCGAATTCGAAACCGCGCACGTAATCACAGAGCGGTGTTTGTAGGCCAGCGTTGCGCCGCATAAATGTGCGATAATGTGCCAATTAAATGGGACGAAATTATCATTTTCCGGTCTTCGGAAAATCGAATCGTCCCCTTTTCCCAGAAATCAGTGTCCCAGATCGCCAATGTTTACAGAAAATATAAATCTCGAAATTTTTAACAGTGTATGTTAGACCGAAAATCTGCCCACATATGTATTCGTTTACGAGTTGGCGGTACAAGCGCCCCCAGCGTTTCACGCTGCTGTACAGTGGACTACACAGAGTTGCGATTAAAACATTTTAACAAGGACTGATTTTGGGTGAACTTTATACCATGCAATCCTATAAACCCAACAAAATTTTATTTTAATCTTTTTAATGTAACGTTTTGTGGGAAAGTTTTAAGATTGTTCATAGGGTCGTTAAATTTGCTCATTCAAACTAAGCCACCCTGTACATTCCGAGTAATTTTGGCTCGAAGTCGCGTTCTAGCTAAACCGGGTCACTCGTGGCAACATATGATATTTTTCGCGTAAACCAAACCTCGGGGAATTGATTTAATCGCGGTAATTCTTGGAATCATGTACGATGTCGCACAGATCGATAAATATTCCTCTCGCGGTTACGGGACGGTGACGATTTTTGAAGAGAAATACGCCGATTCGACGGTTATTCGCTAAAAACGTCGCTCGTAACTCATCGAGAATCCATTAGAAACGAATTGCAGAAAGGGGGGGGGGGGACTTTAAACCGTCCCCGCGTACGATGCCGTCGGTAGGAGAATGACGAGATGGGGTGTGAGAGCCGGACAAATAAACGCCGCGAATAAATATCGGAAAGATATAAAAGCGGGGCGATGCTACGCGGGAATTCAGACCAAGACCTCTTTTCCACCGACAGCGCCCGGATGGTATTTTTCGCGAAATAAAAATAAAACCGGGAGACGCTCGGCGAGGAAGAAGGAAAAATAGCCAATGGCCGAGACGATTAGGAAGAATGCGAGTGGTTCGCGTTATACGACGAGTAATCGCTGTAGTTGGGTAAGAAATAAAAATCGCTAATTATTTTCCGATATTTATCTCACTGATTATTTCCATCGCGTTTTGTTTCGACGAAAAAATTCTCGAAATATTGAAAAAGAAACTTTTCGAGGCGATAAATTTATTGAATTACAAAAAAACAATGTTGCATCTGGGTCGTGTCTGGTATAAATACGAATTTATGCTGTTACTCCGAGCACAATGAAAAAAAAAACTCGCTTTCTCGGCGCGGAGTTCGAATTTCGTACGAGCTGTAACTTTCGTTGGCGAGCCCCTGCGAATTTCACTTTCCGTGATTTCTCCTGAATTCCGTTACTCCGGACGTACCTACGTCGTTTACTCGTTAAAAGAGAAAAAGGAAGGTTTTCCGAACCTGTAGGCTGTCCAATTTATAATTTCTCCTGGGGTTGGTCCTCTCTCTCTCTCCCCTCTCGAATCCACCTCGCCGTTACGATCCTAACGGGGGTGGTTCAAAGAGAGTAGAGAGGGCCAAGGGGTAGGGGAACGGCTAGAGTAGGAAAACCGAAGTGGAAAGTTGGCTCGCGCGAGTTTCAACGGACGAGAAACGAGAATCTCTCGCGACAGCTAAATCTTCCGCCGGGATTACCTCGGGAGAGCAGAATCGAGGTAGGGGGGTAGCTTTTGCCCCCTCTCCCGCCGTACCCGTACGAGAACACAGACACACACTTGGACTCCCTCAAGAGTCGTCCCTTAATCTCCCGCGGGTAAACGCATTTACCGTGCGCGAGAGCCGAATAGTCGACTTCGATGATTTTCCCTTCTCTCTTACAGAGGTAAATATAAAAAATCGCTTTCTCATATTTGCCTAGTTTTCCTTTGAGCCCCGGTATTGGTAACCGAGACCGGATTTAGATAACTTTTTTCTTGTCGAAGTGAATAAAATGCCAAAAAATATTCTATGCAGAGCTATTCATTAACCATTTATGGAGAGACTCGTTCATTTTTCCTTTTTCCCAGAAATGAAAATGTATGAATAAAAATTGTGATATTTGCTTCTTCTATCGACACTCTTTGATCTCTGACGTTAAAAAACAAGATCGGGAAACTTTTATCCCGGTCAAAGCGAATAAAATCCAAAATATTCCTCGCTGATTTTTATCACGACTCATTAACGATTTATAGGGGGGAGTGGGTTCGCTTTGATCGCGCCGCGGCATTAAAATTGGTAGCGCGTTATCAAGCCCGGCTCGGTTGCCGATACCTCGAACGAGACACAGTCGGAATACCGCTCTCTCGCAGTCTTAAGCGTAGGAGGTGGGAGGGAATTCATTCGCGAGTTGGCGATATTATTTGCGTAAAGTTAACGCGAAAACTCGGTTTAATGCCTCACGGTGTGTAAATCACTCGCTACGCTCCTGAATCAGATTTTCAACTTCCCAGGGCCCCTCCCCCCTCCTCGCCGCGCCTCGTCTTCTCTTTATGCTCTGATTTATCGCACGGTGTACACACGAATATCTTGAAAATTAATTTTCGACGAAGATTGCATTCGGTATTCGCCTTCCGCTGTTCTTTTTCGTCCCTACCGGCAATTCGCCCGAGCTGCCCTATTTTTCCCGTTTTGTCCAACAAACGAGGGGAGAGGAGTGGTCGGGGTCTTCCGTGTGCAACTCTTCGCGGTTCGAAATTGCGCGCGTCAGTTAGACGCCGGTTGTGTTAATTCAATTAACGCTGACACATACACGCCCCGCGCGCTACCCCACAGCTATTCGATGCTGAAACGGATTACGTAATTGATAACGTAATACGTTTGACTAATCTAATGGCGCAATATTGGTGTCGCGCAGTTACGTTAATTAACATTACACAGGTGCGCTACGTTGGGACCGAGGACGCATAAATTCTCACGAGTGTCCAAAAAATACACCCACAGGGCGCTCGTTTGTTATAATTTTCGGGCTCGGACGAAAAAATTTATCATTTCGTAGATTTAATTGTTTCTTCTATAAAAATTCTCGAATTACAAATTCGTCGTGAATAAATAACATCGGCATCGAGTGTATCGAAAAATGAAAAACAAACACATGTAGACGACATCGATTCGCGAAGAACATCTCGAGGCAAATATTTTTCCAAGGTAGAACTTATTTCGATACTGTTCCTCCTAGCTCTTACCATTTTGGTCGGGCAGGGTGGAATGGGGGTGGGGATCTGTTTACGAGCTGCACGTGTGTCTCACGAACCCACGGTGAAGACGTTACGCGCGTTACCCGAGCGGCGTATCGTCTCCGATATCGTTACACGACTCGATATTAACGTGTTCCTCCCTCGGATACTGTTGGCGAATATAAACCGATATTACCCGTTCGTATATATTCCGGAATTTTCCCCAAATGAAAATTCATATTAATTAAAAACGATCGAGTGTCCGTATCGCTTTCCCTCCAAACATTCTCATCGAATCGTCAGAATTCTGTTTTTTGGAATTTCTCGTATTTACAAGGGAGTTCAATTTGAAAAAAAAAATATCTCTCGTTACGGGAGCGATATAACGATACACTCGTTAATATTCGCATAAATTTATCAATCATCGTTCCTTCGCTTTTCGACGAATTATCCCCGTCCCATTAAAATTGCAAACTTTCTCGCGAGACGCGGAGGAGTGAATTTTCCCGTCTCCGCGTCGAAAATGTGCCGAGAGTTTTCCCGGATGGCGATATTTACTGCGCGCCTCGCTAATAACTTTCGCAATATCTATTAATCTTACCGGGCGGTGTACCGTAAACGACACTCGAATCGATTCGCATACTGCTCGTGCCGGACGGCAAATAATAACGAGGGGGTAGGGGGATGAAGAGAGGAGAGGGAGAGGGGGTAGTTGTTGGTCGATTACGTACTGCGAACGAAATTAATCGCGTATTTCGCTCGCGCACACGCGTCGTCGGGCAAATTAATCGCTTTGTCGCGGGACAATTCCCGTACATCGAAAATGGGCGAGGAAAAATCAGAGGGGTAGTGCGGAAATTAACGGGAAAACAGGGGAGCTTCTAACGATCGTTATCGTTTCGTCGATTTTTAATCCGATCCTCTTTCTCGCGCCGCGTTACCAACGAACCGGAGCCAATGCAACCGCGATAATGAAACTTGTCGTAATTTAAATTGCGATCGTGTTATTCCTTCCCCTTTCCTACGAGCCGACGAGATTCTCGTTCGACGCCGAGCAAAAAAAAGGAAAATTGCGGGATTCGATTTTTACAATCCGTTACGGTGGGCTATTTTTATGGCCGCGCCGTTAATTCGCGGCTTATTATCGCGTCCGCGAGTGCCGCTGGGGAATTATAAAGAGTGCCGTGGGAATAGAGTTTTCCCGGGAAATGGGGACGGGGGGAGATTTTTCAAAGAGATTATTACCTCTCGTGGACTTTTTTTTTCGACCCAACACGGCCCATCCCTTCTTAGAGAGCGAGAACTAATTATCGCCGTCGTTGTTTCGTTCCGCGCAAACAATTTCGTTAATTTCTCACCAACCTTTTCTATAACCCCCTCCCCCTCTCTCTCTTATTTTCCTACTCGTCTCATTTTTATTCTCCACTCTCGCGGCTAATGGGACGATGAGATCGTTAAATTCATTCGGTCGACCGTACTTCGCAACGTTTACCGCCCTCGTTTCGACTCGTCCCCTCCTCCATTATCCTCCCGGCACGAGTTTTCCGAATATCGTCAAGAATCTCGAATTTAAAAATTGCTCTCAACTAACGAAACATTCGCAAGATGTACAAAAACTACAGCAATTTACGAGGCACATTTTGAAAAAGTAAATATAGATGGTATTTAAATTATTTCTATATAATTGAATAATTAAAAATTCAATTATGTAGGAATTAGTCTATTATTACTGAATAATTAGTGTGTTATTTTATCTTACGATGAAGCGGGAAAGAAGACTCAATAAGGTATGTGTAATATAAATATCGTTAATAGAGCCGATTGTAGAAAGAATTATACAAACATCAAGACAGAAATCACTGGGAATTAGCGAGACGTACCCTCTCGCTCGGTTCGTATCGAAAGGAGTGTCAAAACTCCCGAAGCGAGAGGACCGAGTAACCGGTCCATTGTTAGAATTATTCATTGTGGGAAATACTAGCGTCTCGATCGAAACAGCCCCAACTGGCTTCGGGAGTGGTGAAATGAGGGTGAGCGAAAGGGTGGAGGTCCCTTTAAAATTCGCCTTTTGTTCGAATGGCCGAGAGAGCGAGAGAGAGAGAGAGTCCCGCGAACGCGACACGCGATCTTGTTAGCGAAAGTCCGATTTGCGTGGGTATTTGAATCGGGCGACGCTCGCAACAATAACAAGCCACGTTTTAATTAGTTATTGTACACCGACGCGTAGCACAATGGACCGATTCAACCGGTAAATCCGCAATCTCCCCACCCCTCCTTTTTCTTATCGACTTTTCGCGTCGATTGACTGGATTTTCGATAACGGTAGATACAGCCCTGCCGTTAATGCCAATAATTCCATGCAAATTGATGGACGTTTGATCCTTATCTTCCAGTTAAAATAATTTCTTCTAAACGACGAGATTCTATTAAAACCGTGATTGTAGAGTGAATCTTCCTCATTCGAGGCATTACGGTTATTAACAAGTGTTCGATACGATGTAGTTTTTTAGTGGCGATAAAAGCTTTTCAAGGTATTCGCTTCGTGTGGGTTAAAATTCCCATTAAATATTTACTCTTCAATTTGTCGTGTTCTAAATGCCGTTGGTGAGTGAAAGAGGGATTATATTTTACTCGTTACGCATCAACAAAAAAAGGAACAACCAGGATTTTGCGTTATAACTGTTTCGGAATCAATTATTTAATCTTCCATTCGGAAATAGTCGAATCGAGATTTCCTCGCAACTATTCTCTATTATTCAGTGCACGTGGCGTCAGTGCACTATGGACTGCCATGATTTATTTATTATTTTTTCACTTCTCGTTCCTCATTTTTTATCTCTCTCTCTCTCTCTCTCTCTCTCTCTCTCTCTCTCTCCGTCCGCAACGCTGTTGTTTCATTTTACCCCCTGGACGTTCACGCGAGGAAGAACAAGCTTACAGCGTGCGAAGTTTAGCGGTAAAGTTTCGAGCTGAGAGGGAGAGAGCGAGGAACCGATTTCGCGTACAGCCCGTTATCTCTCTTGACTCCTTCCGTACTGGGAATTCGAGGAGAACGAAAATAATATTTTTTTGCGCTTCCGAGCACTCAATTTTTCACCTTTCCTGAACAGATTCTCGCAATTTTTGATATTAATCGAATATCGCTGGAAATTCGTTTATACTGCTTGAATTACATTTCATTTCGATTTTAGGTCGTGTTGCTTACGCTTGCGATCAAATTATTCGTTGTTTACGGTTCAAGTAAAACGCTTCTCTAAATTATCTCAATTTACGGCCTGTAATTAAAAACATTCGTGTGGTTTCGGCTAATGGAATCTTCCAAAGAGTAATATTTTTAACGATTGAATCAGAATCGTAATTCAAAGAATATGAAAATAATTGCATTACCAGAATACTAAAACACCAGTCATATAATCGACTTAGAATTTGTCGAATTAGTATGATAAATTTAATCTCAAATCCGAGTTTTCTAATTTCGTAACACATTGCTCTACGAATTCGGGTGCATAATCATCGTGGGATGTGCTAATTTCCTCCCGGATGAGAAAAAAATTTCCCGTTAATAATTGTCCCCGAGAGCTTCTTCGCTTTTTTTCGAGTCTGTGCTTTTTCCGTGGCCCACAACGGGCACGTGGCTAGTTTTCACCAGGTTTTCCACCAGCGCTGCTTTTCCCTTTTTCCTCGCACTCGACGCACCGAAAGCCACTCGCGGCTACGTTTTGTATCACGCTCCAGGGAATATCTTAAAAGCCCCGATTTTTCAAGGCCATTTTTTCTTTCATCTCTTCTTTCGTTCCGTGTGCGCTCTTTTAATCGGCTGTTCTGTATTCGAATTTTCTTTTCATGTCATTATCTCTGATACCCAGCAATCGACGAAAATGGAATTTTCCAGCAATACGAGCCGAATATTCGTTCGCAGGGTGCTCCAAAATGATCGTGGGCTCTTCTCGATTGCGAAATTTCAAATCGAAATGCTTTTGCTCGCTTTTGTGTCCGATACACAATTTTCGAACGATTCCAATTTCTTATTGGCCAATCAGGAGTGAGTATCACAGCTGTGGGTGTTGTTTACATCGTAATTTCATCATTTTAATCATTACAACTTAATTAAATCGAATAATTAGCTAAAACAAATGTATTTATTATACATTATTCGATCGTAAATTTATATTGAATCGAATTGCATTCATATTGAAGATTGGCTAACGGCAAATTCGAATAAATCTGAAATTGTGCGTTAGGTATAAAACAGAACTTCCCGTTTTTAAATCTCTTGATCTTCCCTCATCGCAGTGAATCGACGTCATTATAGCGCACCGCGTACATCGGATTTCCAGAGTGGACAGTCGCTCGGTCGCTGATTCCGGCATTTGCAATTAGCTAAGCCATTTTTTGCCCCCGAGGGACGTAACGAGCCGGGGATTAATGCGCGACCAAAAAATAGATGGGAATCCAGAGAGGCTCCTTACAGCGTAACGAAAGTAGAAAATAGTCGAGTGGGATGAAAAATAAAAAGAAAATAGATCCACGGGAATCGGGAAGAAGGAAATTGACCGCGTTACGCGAAATTTATTTAGCGATTTATCGCCTAGCACTAAAAAGCTCGACGCGTCTCGTGAATAATGCGCTCATTCTCTGGAAGCGTTTTTCATTTTTACGTATTTATCCGCTTCTGGTGCTCTCATTTTTTTTTCTACTTTTGTTTTTCACCCTTCGCCACTTTCTTTTTATCTACTTTACACGGGCGAAGACACGGAAATTTCCGGACGAACGGTCGTCGCGCTCTCGCAGTCCTCGTAACTTTCCCCTCCGTCCCGCTCTCCTCCCCCTTCGGCCATAGCGCTCTTCGCAATAAATAGCGAAATTCGTTCCGCGATTTTCAAACCGTTTCACGACTCGCCCTATGGAGTCGCGAATTAATCGCGCAACAAGGAATTTACGGCCCCCTCGTCTCGTTCTCTACAGCTCGCGTTTAATTCGCCCCCGTAAATTTGTAATTAAAAGAAAATTAGCATTTTCTTTCATGGGCAGGATAAATCAGGAAGATTGGAGACTCGAAACAGAACGAAATTCGAGCTCGTGACTGAAAAACAGGACAATTACGAATATAATAGTTTCGAGTGCGCGAGATTCTCGGCGATGATTTTCGATAATTTGACAACAATTCGCCAATGGGAATTGTAAATTATTGTAGGAAAACGAAAAATATTAAATCAGGTAAATATTCGATCGTTTATTCGCGATCGTGCATTCGAACGAAATAATTAAGCACACCGAGATATTATTAACGTTATCGAAATTTGTAAAACTAATTCAAGTATGCCGTGTATAAAACGAAAACAATTATCGGTGTTTGAATACAGGCAATTCTCATTTCCAAGGCAATTATAGCCGCGCGATTTTAATAACGGCGTTCGTGAAAATTGCTCGACAGAAAGAAAGAAAAAAAAAAGAAAATAACGAGCAAATAAGGAACGCCGAGATAAGGCGAGGAACGTACGACTCGCGAGCGTGTTCACGACCGTGTCCTCGATTCCACGGGGTCAATTCGCGGAGGCTTTCGCGAGTGTCAAACGATGTTAAGTGATCGTACGACGAGCGTATCGGCCAATCGGGTGCCACCTCGTCGGCTCGAGCCTCTTCCTACGTCACGCTGTGTACCGATTAGACGTAATTGCCACGATTGCGACTCGAGAGCTCGTTTTTTTTTCTTTCTCATCCCAGACGACGACGACCAAGCCTCGTAGGAAAAACTGTATTTACACTTTGTGTGCAAACAGTCCGTTCTCGCTCCTTGCATAATTTTCCCCTCCTTCGTCGTTTCTTTCCTTCCATGAAGACGTAATTGACTGGACTATTCGTCGAACACGACGATATCGGAATTCGGGGAAGAATAATCGATGGAGTACTTTTCCTACTCGAAGCTTATGAATCTATGTTTAGATTTTTTGCGGGTTCCTCTGATTGGATAATTAATGTATTTGCTGATTTTCCAATATCTGATAATAAGGTTTTATTCGATTTTTACCTGATTCAAAAATTGAAGTGGATATTTGGTTTTAAATGTATTGGCGTTCGCCCAATGATGCATATTATAATTAGACTAATATATGTATTAGGAATGAATAGGAATTTTGTATTGAATCAAGTAACGTATGCTCCGCTTTTTACCGTTAACGTTAATTGAATTACAAATTATTTAATCAAAGGCTGCGAAGTGGTCCGAATCGAACGAGTGAAACATATTTAACGTGACCTCTCCTCCAGTATTAGAGTCCGAAACATGTGAGCGGAGTGATTTAGCGATTCTCTAAAACGTTACATTCCGCAAATCCACGCTGCCTTGGAGCGTGTCAATTGATTATCTTCACGTCGGATTCCCGTATATTTCATTAACTAATGGGACGGCCAATTATCGACGATAATCAAAGCGAACTCTTCGTTCTCGCTCGTTTAATTAATTTTACAAACGTAATACAAATTCGCTACCTCTCGCGTAATCCCAGCGATTATCGCACCGTTAATTTAATTATATATTCAGTCTCTCGTCTGGATAAATATATATTATCGTTATTCAGGATTGAAAAATTCGTAAAATTCCTGAAATATCAATTCGATTCTTATGTAAACAATAACTCTATTTCTCTCTCTCTCTCTCTCTCTCTCTCTCTCTCTCTCTCTCTTTTCCGCTTCCCTGCTACATTGAGGAAACAATGTTATTGAATTGGATGGATATTTCGAAATAAATCAAACATTGACAATTCCATCGAATAATTGCTTAGGTATATAGGCATATATCGAAAAAATTTTTCGATTCGAACAATTATTTAAATGAATCGTCAATATTCTATTACTTTTATTTGTCGAATTATGTACTTTTAATTCTCTCACCTTGAACTCAAGTTCATTCGGCGAAGAATTGAAATTAATTACCGCAATACCGGCCGCGTATTACAGATTTTCTCGAGCAATTCTCACGCGATTAGTTTTTGATTTTTGCCAAGAGGCCGGGCAACCGCACGCGCGGAAGTATAAATTCCGTCTCGGCCGTTTCCTCGCGCGTTCGTTGAGTAATGAGTCCCGTGGGATATAGCCCGGGATAGTAGCCAGTGCCGTATCACGCCGGGGGCCCCGCACCCCCTTCCTGCACTCCGCGTGTACGCTGAATCTTCTTAATGCTCGCGATTCATCACCGCGCTGCTCCCAGTCGCTTGACGCCGCAACGTAACTTATTACTCGGGCCCAGAGAAATTCCATCCCAACATCGAGCAAAGTTGGCCCCCTTTTTCGAATCGTTCGCAATTAGCTCGCTGAATTTATACTCGCGAATTCTTAAGATTGTTCGGTTTTTCGGCCAAACTTTTCCGAAAATTTCGCAGATTCTTCTTGAGGGGTTGAGAGAGCGCTCTCTGAGAAATTTTGCATAGTCGGAGGAGCGCACAAAGGAGCATTCACGCATGACGATAGCTGGAAGGGTAGACAATGGAGCGTCTTGTCTGCTGCGGGATGAGGTTGCGTTGAACGTGAGGCTGGATTGGATTACTTGGCCGTCCATTAACCGAGGAATCGTTCGTTTTGGTGTATCGCTTTTGATTATCGAGTTTCGTTCAATTATTTCGTCCCTCCGGAGTATCGATAATTTTCACGACGATGGCCCTTTTTTCGCAGCTGCCTTTCATCCCTTCCTATTATTTTTTTCCACGCTCACAATGGAAACCCAATCCAGAGAGTAGAACACGAAACTTCACTCGCGAATTTGCATTTTCCTGCCTCTCTATTTCTCTCTTTTTCTGCTTCCGCGTTGTCCTTTTAATGAAAAAAACCCGGAGGACTTAATGAGTCTCGCGGCTAGGTTCGGTGCTTATTAATAAACAAAACAAAATTTTTATCTATAACGAGCGGGTGGGGAAAAAACACGCGACCCTCCGCTGGGGACGGTAAATCATAATTTCTTTTCCAATTTTTTTCGATACCAACGTGAAATCTTGATTTATAACGAAACGCTATGGGGGAAAAATTCGCGATACCGTCGCTCGTCCCGTCGTAGAATTAACTTTAACAGCCTGCGAAATTTACGATTTTCCGTCATTGTAAAGTTTCGTATGCGCCGATGGATCGATTTATCGAGCGCGTATACCTATCGACGTACAGAAAGTGAAAAATAAAAAATATTATCCAACGTTTTGACAAGACGCGATTCACGTTCCGGATAAATACGGGATATCTCGGAATTCGGGTGACTAGAAATGTCAATCGATTCTGAATTTTATTCGACATAAAATTAACTTGGTATTCATTTTTAAATTAGAGATGAATTAGTAATCGGCTATAATTACATATGGTTTCGTATCTAATTCAATCGAGGTCAATCAAGAGATTAAGTGTAGATTACAAGAAATTTATCACGTACGTTTTCCAAAAATGAATCAAGCTAAGTTTAGAAACAGAAAATTATGAAATTTAAATGGAGCTAATTGGGCCAGTTTTCAACTAGCCACTACTTTTTTGGAATTCTTAGAATATTACCCATACCATTATTCTTTCACGTTCGGTTCTTATTCGAGTGCTCGACCGACTCGACGTCGCAGAATCTCCTTATCGTTATTTCCGATCTTGTAATGAGTCAGCGGGTCAAGCTTTTTGCCAGGCGAACCGCCAAGCGAGAATGTAAAATAGCCTTCCGAAGGGGTAGGAGGTGAAAAAAAAAGTTTTCCATGAAGGGGGGAAATTGCGAAAATTCCGCGACGTTGTGGATCGTTTCAAAGGACGTAATCAGGGTATCTCGATGTGGAAAAGAACACTCGTCTTCATTTCCTGCCGAGCGTCAAAGGACACCCTGTAGAGAATGGAAGGGGGTTGAAATAGCTCACCCCCTCCCGTCGTCGATCGGTATTACAGCCAGGAATAGATTATACGAGATCGAATAGCCAGAGGAGGTTCGACGAGAATGGCTCGGTGAACCGAACGAAAAAGCGGGAGTAGTTAATCTCGGAACCACTTTAATTAAATGTTGAACTGCCGTGTGACGTTGGGGCTGTTTTTATTAAGGAACGAATAATTAAAACGTCGTGACACGCCGAGAAGAATGACGAGTTTGATTTTCGTTATTTTATCGATCTTGGCTCCCGAGCGCTTCGCTAATTTCATATAATAACATAGACGTCTATCGAAACCTGTTGCTCCTGTAGGATTATCCCTTTCTTGATACTCCTAGAGGTTGAGCATGGAGGTATTAATATTCTCTTCTGATTTTTTTATCGTACTCAACCAAATTTTGCCGTGTTAATCGGCTCCTCGAGTTTTTCCGATTCTCAGTTGATGATAATTATATCTGCGAATGTTATCGAGTTTTGATCTCGTTTCGGAATACAAAATTCTATTTGATGAAGAACTCGGGGTTCATCATTGTGAAATTACAATTGAATTAACATTCGATCGTTATGTTCACGCTAGTGGCTGAAGATATTAACGAATAAATTCGACTTCGTAATTGCGAATTAAATTCTCGTCGGTCTTCCTGACAATCATCTTACGTAATCGACAGACCATGTCCACTCGAGAAGAAGAAAAAGAAATTAATTACGACGGCTCATTGAATCGTTAGCTGCCCCCTGAGAAAAAATAATTGAATGTTTTTAATCCAGTTATAATAGATTCGCTCTTGTCCTCCCGGAGTAATCAGTGAAATAGTTTTCGTTACAATCAGCGACACAAGCTCTCAAATCGGAGCTAGGAATTTCGGGTTTAATGTTCCAAATGACTTATTTCTCTAACCTCGACATTCTTGCCAACGAAAACCGATCACGGAAGCTCCGTCCACTCGAAAATTACAGATATCTGTGTTTCGCGAGTCGTGAACGTATTGAATTGTTTACAATGGGCGTGGAATAGGAACTGCGTTATACTCGCGCACCGGTTAATTATGATTATTTCGTGCATGGCGAGAGAAGCCGTCTTTGGCTCTGGCGAGCTTTCACTCGCGATACCCTCGTTAGCCGTACGCCGTGAGATATATATATTCTCAGAACTGGTGCGATGGTGCCCGCTAGAGGACCACTCGTGCTCGAATGAATAAACGAATATATCGCGTGAGGTATATATCCACCTACATAGCAACAAGGACTTGTACATATATGCATATAGTTGTATACAGTGTCCCAGTTGGCAGAGTAAATAGATCTCGAAATTCTGAGCAATTTTTTCATTTTTTTCGTCCAACGCATTGTTCGCAAGAATTTCGACTGTTGAAATAGCGAATCAAGAGCGGTTTTAAAAAATAAATGTGGATATATCGTGATAGTTGTACACGAGAAATAAATAAATATTTTTTACAATGTATTTAACTATTCAAATAGCCAATTAATTATAGAATAAGCGTGCATATATCATTATCATAATCATGACAGGTTTGAGTAAATTAGGTAATCTAAACTCTCAGGACACTACGCACTCAGAATACTACGCACAAATTCTATCTCTCTAGAATTCCAGTGAATTATTCGCAGCGATCATCCAACCTCTCGAAGACGCCTCCCTTCTCGAACGAGGAATAAAATTCTTACGGCAGTTGTAATTCCGCGTGTTAAGAGTCGCGCGAATAAGAAAGGAGCCGGAAAAGTGGGAAATACAGTCCTCCTCCCAGCGGGGACGAGCTTCTTAAAGAACGTGCCAACTCGCTCGGCCGATAAAATTGAAAATTTTTTTTTTTCTGGCTCTTCTCACCTGAGACGTCCCTTCTCATTGTTTAATCAGCCTCGGTTTTCTCGCCGAGAACGTCTGAAAATTTTCCGAAAAGAGAGCAAGAGAAAGGGAGCGACGGTCGAAAAAATAACTCGCGATAATCCGTAGAAATAAATTGGCGGCTTCGAGCGCGAAATAATTTTTTTTTGCGCGTCGTTTCGAGTGTACCGAGCGAATTTGTCCCGAAACGAGGGAGTATGGTGAATCGTGCTAGACGAAAACGAGAGAGAGAGAGAGAGAGAGAGAAGTACCGAGAAGCGATAAAACTCGTGAAATATGTCGTTTACGGTCCTCGTACCTACTCGAAACTCCGAGGATGGAGATAAAAAATAATAATAAAAAATTGCCCTAGCGAGCATTCCCGTCGTTCTTTCTTTTCGATGTTACACCCTCGCTTCTCCCCTCACCCGACAAAATTCGACAAAGTGGACTCCAAACGAGAGATTTCTCTTTTTTTTCACACCGCGCGCGCGCGCACGCTCCTTTTACTTTACGACCGCGGGAAGAAATAACCGTGCATAAGTTTCGAATATTCGTGTTAATTTCGCCGAGAGAGCGAGAGAAGAAGAAGGGAGTGGTAGGGGGTGAAAAGTTACAATTTTTTTTATTCCTCAGCACGCGAAACTCGACTAACGACGACGAGAGACGGAAAACTTTCGAGCTCGAAACGAAAATGACTCTGTTGCGGCGATAAAAAACTTCTCTTTCTTTCTTCCTCTTTTTTCCTATACCCCTCTTCTCTTATATATTCCACATACATATATGTATAAAATACTACGAGTTTGTTTATTGCTGCTCGTTAAAAAAAAACCGTCTTCTCTTTTTTTAATTGCGTGCTCGCGCGAGTTTCATTTTACAATCCGTCACTCCTCGCGCACGAGAACCGATCGTAATTTTTCTCGCACCGAGTAGGTTGGAGAAAAAAAATGGTGTAATGCGCGGCCAAAGCTGGATGGAGAAAAATAATAAAAATAGAATAAATGTGCTCGGAGGGGGGCGAAAAATCCGGACTAATCGTAAATTTGCCGGCGGAAAAGCCGTGAGCTAACTATAGGTTATAGCCGTGAACTTTGCGCGAAACTTTCTTCGACTCTGTAATAGACACCACTTTTCCGCCCTTCCTCATCCATATCCTGACTTTTAACGTTAAATATGAGAAGACTCCTCTCGACGTGAATGCGCTGAGTTGGAGAGAAAGAGAGAGGAGAGCTAATAACTAAAGCAAACTGTAACGAAAAATTCCGCGTCTGGATATATCGGGGTTTTCATCCCTCAAATATATCAACTTTATTTTCCATTTTTTTTCATTCCTGCTTTACTCTATTTTGCAGATAAAAGCTGTAGGGGGAGAGAGAAAGAGAGAGGGTAGATTTAATGGTTAGTCAAATCGACATCCCGGATCGATTTCGTTAATTAAGAGGAGCTTCGTGCGAAAATTCGCGCTTTTACGATTTCGATTCGGTGCCTCCCCTCCCTCGCCCCACTTCTCTCGCTCCACCCTCCGGTTGGAATCCACTGGCAGACCGCTGTGGGTATCGGGAACGGGCTCGATTAACCCACAATTTCCTTCCAGCCGTCGTTTCGACTCCCGGTACATCGCGCGAAATTACACGTTCGTTATCTACCCTCGAACAATCGATTCCCCCTCCCCTCCCCACCCCGCCAAACCATTCCCTCCCTACGGAGCTTCTCGTTCTATTTGAACAGCCTCCGTCGGGTGATCGGCATTTTCGTTTCGCGAAATGATCGATCGTGAGTGCTCGGGGTTGTCCCTTCTCGTTACCAACTTTTCTCCCTTTGTTTATTTTGGAAAATTATCGATCACACTTTTCCATTTTCACTGTGAAGGATGGAAATTCGAATGTTCCGTACGTAAAAGCGAGTGGAATGAGTTCTATTGGAAAGTTGATCAAATAGGAATAACTATAGTACCTGTGGGTAATAAAGCCTAGCGGGTAATAAGGCCTAGAAGCCAGAAATAGTATTAAAAATAATATGTAGCATACGAAAACATCAGTATACGTTCGACGGCCATAAACAATTATGTTTGTGTTTCGGGAGCGGTCAGGCTGCGTTCTGTGCTTCACAATGTGTATCAGTGTGTTCACGACAACTCGTGTCGGTCAAAATTATAACTTCACGCAATAGTAAAATGCAAATAACTTCAATAATTTTCATTACTAATTAAATGTATTTGAATATTATTTATCTTCGATTCATTCTCTTCACGCTAGTCATGTTTTTTTTACATTTAATTCACACCATATATTATTTATAAGTCGAAAAGTAATAATTATCTCTGCGGGTAATAAGGCCTATCGAAACTTACTATAGGTTTTATTATGCGCCATGTAAAAATAAAATAAAATAAGAACAAAAAAAAATTGAAACTAGACGAAGGGATAAATGCAACATGGTGCAGAGAAGATGTGAGATCGACAACATGAGGTTATGTGCAAAATGTGGCAAATAGCGTCATGCAGAATGTGTTGGTTTGTCACTAGACGATTCAAGTGCATACGAATGCCCAGATGGGTGTTAAACATGTTATATAATCTTAATAAATAATTATTATTTGTTTTTCAATTCAGATTTTCAATCATTTTTGTGTTTATATGAGATTTTAGCTATAGGCCTTATTACCCAACCGTAGTATAATAAGGCCTATGAGTAGTGTTTTATAAAACGATTTATTTATAGGTTTGTATGAATAATATTAAAAAAATGGATGTTCTCAACTCATTCTAAGATAACTATGCAAACAATTTATATTGATAAATAGTAACTATTTATCTTATTTTTCTTTTTATTTTAAAATCCGCTTAGCTAGGCCTTATTACCCGCAGGTACTATAATTGAATATCAATAGAATTAAAATCTAAAGAATTGAAATGAACAATCGGAGAATAAAAATATCGAAAACGTCATCTTCGCGGGAAAGAACAACAGCTCGATCGAATAAACTCGTTCTTGGGGAATTTTTGGGTTGAATTTCACTCCGGGCGTGGAATAATTGACGCGTGTCGTCGTGTGTGGTTCTTCCACTCGGCCAGGAAAGGGAGGCACGATAGAGTGGAGCGAGTTGGCTTTAATAGCGGGTAGTTTGAGACGCTGGCGAGCGACAGTCTGTACGGTCTCTCCTTTGACGTTTCGGGCTCGTAACACACAAGAGTGCAGATCGGAATAGGGTCGAGTTGGTTATATTGCTGTCGTACAGAGAGCCACTGTTCTATCTAGCTCGAGTGTAGCGAGAAAGAGAGAGAGGGTGAGAGTGAGAGAGGCGTGCTCTCACGACCAGTAACCAGCTGCCGATTTATACGAAACGAAGTTAGCCGTCCAAGTAGGGGGCGGAATAATTCTCGTCACCCCCTCCCCATTTCAACCCCCCTGGCACTCTCGCACTTGAGTTTTGTTTATCTGCCGACTTTTGGAACAGATAGAGCGGAAAGTTCGGTCAGAGTTCTCTGATCTGCCACGTACTAACTAACAACACCTCAACTCCCTCTGTGATTCCGGAGTCTCCGCGACGAGATAAATATTTGCCCGATCGAAAATCCTCTCTACGTAATAGCCCAAATTGACGAATCTCAAAACAAATTTCAATTTTTCCCGATAATTTTATTCCCACGTGCATTCACTTCGCTTTAATCCGGCTCGAGGCATTTCTCATTCCTGTTCATCTGCCATATTTATTCGTCCGGTTGAATTTTTATCAGCGAATTACGTATTTATGGATCAATGTTTGAGCGGGGGAAGTAGTAACGCGCCGGCGGTCGAGTATTTTGTTATTCGCGTAGGCAAAGTTGCCCGACTGTATACGCGGTTCGGGGGTGAAATACGATGGGGGAGCGGGGGGTGGGGGCTGGCAGACATCTACACCGCGACTTTAAGCCGCTTAAGGTGCTCTCTAGCTTGTAGCTGGATTATTCACGATTTCCGAGCTTCTTTCCCGGGGGCTCTTCGCGCGACAATCCGTCTCCTACTTTATGTCTCTCGCGTCTCGGTTCGATCGAGTCTCGCTGTTCGACTTTTCGGTACGAATGATTAAAAAAGTTCGCCACATGCCATTCCCTTCTTTTTGTTAAATCAACTCAAATCTTAAATTCTCCATTAACGTTTAACTACAGTACCTGAGAAATCGAATTTCAAATGTTGCATTTAAAAAGTGACTCCAAGTTTCAATCAGTTCTCCCTTAAAACGCTCCTGAAACTCGTTCAACTTTATTCTCTGCACAGAATGGAAAAAAATCGGGAATTCTGTCGTTACGGCGCAAATGAAAAGAAGAATGGAAGAAAATAAATAACAATTATTGGGAATCTATCGTTGTGAGCGATAGCGAGAATTTTAACGAGATGGGTTTCGCGAGTTCGGGTAGAAAGGTATGCATGGGTGACTGTAAAAATCCCGAAGAGAGTGGAATTTTAAGGGCTGGGAGGGTGAGGACGAGGTATGCGAGGTCGAAGGGCGCCGTTGAAACACCGATATTACCGTTCTGCATTCCTATTGGACCATTACCCGAGTACTACTGTTCCATTTCGTACCGCGTGGAAAAAGGTAGGGGCGAAAGGGGTGACGAGGGGGAGGTGAAAACTTGGTACGCGCGAGTCCCAAGTTTTCTTTAACGAAGCTTCTCCCCCATCCAGCGCCGAACTTAAACTTTATATTAAGTAGGCATTACCAGAATGTTTGCCTCGCCGCCCGTTGCCGTTTCTTCGACGTCCCCGTCTACCGTCGAGGTTCCTTTCTTCGTTTTCTCTCGTTATGAAACGGGACTCTTGGAGCTTTCGTCGTTTCCAGATTGCCACGGCAATTCGTACTTCTCACGCTGTTAATCGATCCTTTCCTCGTTCCGCGAAGGGCTCCGAATCCTAATTGAGGGAATTCACTGCAATTCGAGATTTTGCGCTTTGTTTGAGGACCTGATTCGTTGTCGCCTAATTCGGGAATCGGTTCTGTCATTGGAACTAATCAAAAGGATTAAATAAGGAAAATAAATATATTTCAAGAATGAAAAATAATTAATCTCATATTTATTTCATAATTATTAAAATTTTGCATTGGAATTGTTTGTGAAAAACTGTTTTATTTATAAACAAAAGTACGTTCATTAGCTCGTATGTTTTTCATAAGAATAAATTATAATTCTCGGAATTAGTGCATCTTTTAAATAAATTCACAAAACAAACTCGCAAATGAGGAAACGATGGCTCCGTTTTATCTATCCAAACGAGACCGTATTATGCGATCACGGGTCAATCTCAGGTTGAGCTGAAACTTTTCGCGATAAAAGCTGGCGGTGTAAAAAAAAAATCGGGAAGGAGTCGTTAGGACGGTTATCCCGAACTTCCGCACGAGAGAGAATTTTTGCCGGCCGGTCATCGGGATTGGTCGATAAATCGTTCGACGAGCGTTCGATCCTCACTCCACTTTTTTCGCCCTCAACGTAGCTGAATATAACGCGAGGGAGCCGATAGCCCGCCGAATGATTTATCCCATCGAGGATCGCGAGTTTCGCGCTATATATATAATGTCAGAAACGCCATAAACCGATCTTTGCCGGTTTTTTTCGCGATTTTTCTCGCGTGCATTGAAAAAGTTGCAACGAACGTTCGCTCCTCCGAGGCATTTACATTAATCCGTTTATATATACATTCGCGTGCAATTTCGTTGGTATTAAGAATAAAAAAAATGGCCACATCTGTCTCCCAATGCGACCCAATTCCCGTTATTTATCGGGCGTTTAGCAAAAAAATTTACAACCTATTGTACGCGTTATAAATTCTTCCTTATTTTTTATTGGGTCGTTTCGGGAAAAATATCGCCGATAAAAATGGCGCACACGCGGGTTGTGGAAAATTCGGGCCGGAAGTCAATGCGGGAGAAAAGTTGTAACGGGTATGGGCGAGGAAAAACTCTAGTCGCGTCGTTAATTTCTAGACCGCGCCTTGACCGCTGCGGTTTTTTTCGAATTAATCGTCCCGGACTGAAGGGGTGCTAATGACCGAGCGCGCGCCGACACGCGGGAAGAATTTTATAAACGAGGAACGCGTCCGGCGTTCCTACACCGCTGGTACGCATGTCGCTTGACAATATCGAGCTTATCGAGTTGGAATTTAATTTTGAATTGTGGTCTCAACGGAAGAAGTTAATCTTGAAATAGTGCATACTGAAATATTAATAGCGACAAAAATTTTATAGCTACATGATGTTAAATTATTTCTCCAATCAATTCTCAATTATTCTTCTGAATAATCAAATGCATAATAATAACCTTGTTGGAAAATCATTTTACCACAATGAGAGTATTTTAGTCGGAGCGGTTCGGGACGTCAGGATAAAATCCGAGACGCGATGTGTCTAGTGAGTGGTGTGGGCGGTGCATTAAAAGCAGAGTGAGAAAAAATTAAAAACGAAAGTGGCCGAGAGAGTGAGAAATCCTGGCTCGACTCCAGCAAAGTAATTGTGATAAACTTAGCCTGTAAATAACGCATTATTGGACGTAACTAATACGATTTTTCATCTCGGTAACGAAGGGAACCAAAAAAATCAGGTCTACCCCCAGCCGTAGATTGCTTCATTAATTTCTATCAAATTTTCAGCACAGGGCTAGGAAAATTTTCTTCGTCCCGGATTTGTTTTTTTCTACCTTTCTTCTGTTTTTCTGTTTTGTTTCGCTGGTAAGGAAAAGAGAAGTAGGGACGTTTTTAGAACCGAGAATGACTCGTATATATACAACGAAAGAGCGCGTTTAACATCGTTGATGCTGTTATAACGCAGCCTTTTTCTCCGTCCCTGTCTTCAACTCACCCAACCACTTTCCCGAGAAATACCTCCTCCATTACACTCCACTTCGCTACCTCTGCTTTTTGTCCGCTGGCGAACCGTCTGCTGATGCTCGGGTGGGGGAAAAATTGACAAAAAAGTAATAAGCGATGTAGATCATCGTTAGAGAGCGTTAAAGAGCGCATTTATCGACCTCTCCTCGCTCTATCTAGATCGAGATTTTAAGTAATCGAACCTTTCACAACTTTAACAGCTGTGAATTCTTAGATTAAGTTTTGAGTCTTGTTATATTGGAACATACGAGTGTGCTCCTCAAATTGAAAAAAAATTTCATTAATTTCTTGTTGGGAAAAAAAAACAAATTGAATCGAAACACATCTTTTTCCCCGCAAAACCGCAATTTTAACGATCCCGAACTCCGAAAAATCATAAACAAACGGCAACTTCGGAAACAATTAACGTTACGAAATCGCACCGTGAAAATGAGCGAGTCGTTATCGAACAGACACGCGGGCTAAAAATTGTGTAACCGCACAACCGCGCACGTGTTAATTAAAAATTGTTCGCTCGAAACAATTATTAATTGCCGACTCGCGACGATTGGCGGAGAGTTTTCGCTCGGACTCTAAATTCCGGGACGACTCGCACGGTAAATTTCGTTAGGAAACAGTGGCCCTCGACAACTACCCCCTCCCTTCATCCCTTACGAGTCGTGCGCGCAACGTGGCTATCGTAAATTCTCATTAAACGGGCAGTAAGAGGTCCATGCTAGTCTCTCTCTCTCTCGCTCTGACGGGTTTTCTCGTTTTTTCCTCTCTCTCTCAGCTCGCCTGGGCACATTGTTAATTTTTTGCCATCACGAGCTCGGCTCGTAAACGTCTAAATTAATTACGTAGTTCGGGTATATCCGGGAACGATCGTTAAAACCAGTAGGAGGGAATTTTCGAAATTTCGCCTGACGGTGAACCAAAATGGGGGATGTAAAATTTTCTTTTACTCTCGTCTGGGGCTTCGTACGTCATCGCAGGAGGTACGG
>NCVS01001536.1:0-12263 GCA_003055095.1 Goniozus legneri | reverse complement strand
GGGGGGGTGCAAACTGCGCCGAGGGGGTGGAGCATAAATTTTCGCGTTCGAGACTTCCGGCGAGCGTCTCTCGATGGCGATTCGATCTAAGTCTTCCTCTCTCTCTCTCTCTCTCTCTCCGGCTCGCCAGCAGCCATTTTGAGAAAATGATTTACGTACTGACTCGCTCCTCCAACCTTCGCCAGCCGCAACTACTGCCGGTAAGAGAAAGCCCGGGACGGCTGTTACGAGAACGTTAGACGTTACGTGCGGAGGAAAAGCTCGTAGCTCAACGTTTTCGTTCGATACGCTCCCTTAGACGTCTTGAACGCTCTCTTCCGGTTCTTGGCCGTTCACTGTCTTCATCTTCTGTCTAGCGGTGTTTATGGCAATTTTGATTCTCTCCTAATTCGAGAATCAGATAAATTTATTTCCTCCTCAATTTTTTTTTCATCTGAAATTAGACTTTGTTAAAAACTGAGATCATCAGGCTGTTTTAGAGTTGGACCTTCATTGCTCAATTTCATTGTTTATGAATATTGCAGGATTAAATTCTTTCCCCTAAATGCAATAAAATTCTGTTTCGCACTCAGTTTGTTCGAGTATATACTTTCGAGCTTATCACACTGGGTCTGGCTTATCCGAGCTTTCGGCATGAGCGATATCCCGAGCGCTCACGGAAACGCGTGCCGAATTTGCTGCTCGCGCGCGAAAAGATAAATTCCGGCTTTTTTTCCACTGGAGTGGACACACGGTGCGCATATCCAGCTCGTTGTCGCGCGAAATCGGCATTCCCGTCGAGCCGTGTGATACCGTTTGTCCCGTTTAGTCCCGATATGTAATGGCCGCATCATGTGTTTCAATTTTCCTTCCGGCTGTTTTTCCATCCTATTTTTTCATTTGCCACGGAAGCGCGTATTTCAGCATTTTCCGTAGCCGAATCTAGAATTTACTATTTTGGCTTTTGAGAGGTCTGTCGATAATCAGGACCGGAGCGGAACCTTGACGGATGCTCGACGAAATTCGCATTAGCCCGCCTCGAGATTTAATTAACCTTGCCTTCTCCATCAAATTTGGTTAAAAGCGAGATAATATTTCTCCGCTCCCTCCCTCGTTTTATCGGCGCTGGATAAATTAGCCGATGGCGGAAGAAAAACCACTCAAATGCGAATTTAGCGGCGTCGCTCTTCTCGACCCACATTCGGGCGTTCGAGTCGCGCAGGGCTCGTTCGGGAACTTTTGCCGAAGTGCTCCCGCTACCCGAGCATGCATCTCGAGCTGGCGTATACGCGATCCAATTATATCGCGAGAAAGCACCGATTGTTCGAATTTGGCAGGGCAAATAAAAATTCGCATTCACTGCCTTGGCTGGGGAAAATTTCTATAACGGGAAAAGAAAAAAAATTTGCTCGGGAGAAGCTCGAGCAACGTTGGACTCGAAAGATAAGCGCGCCGGTGGAAAATGACGATGCCGGTTTTAATGGAACCCGTCATTTCGAGATTTATCGCGATTAATTTCGCAGTCAATTTGAATGCAGAGAGGGCCCGGATGCACCGGATGAGGTGCTGCATGATTTAAGAAGTCTCTTCGGTATAAAAACTTTTTGATAAAATGAAAGCCTGTTCGTTTATTTTGAAAAACATTTGTTAACCATTGAGTTAACTGAGTGAACAATAATTATGACAAAGTGCTCCAAGAAAAGTGCACATTGATGTAGATAAGAATTGTATTTATACGCTTGGTGCGCCTCTTCTCGTACCGATTTGGCGAACGTAATGGAATATTATACTCCGAGTGAGGTATTTTGCCGGCCTAGGGCGGCAGAAAAAAAATAAAAAAATAAAAAAAAAATAAATAAATAAAAAAATAATAAATAATAATAATAAATAATAATAAATAATTAATTATTTATAATTAATTAATAATAATAATAATAAATTTGTATTGGAAATATACTTTCCAATATCAAGTCTTTTTTCTTTCTTGAATGAAGAAATAGATTTTAAAAACAATTGTTATGAATTTCTTGATCCAAGAACGTGTGTCATTGAATAAGTCAATATATTCTTCATTCAAGAAACTATTACTTATTATTATTATTTTTTTAATATTTTTAAACTATTTTTTTCATTTAAGAAATAATTATCTTTGGATAAAACAAAATAGATTTGGTTCAAGTATGGCGATACTTGATTCAAGAAAAAATATTCTCAATTCAAGAATTCAATTTTCTACTATAATATGGAGAAATTATTTTCTTGATGACGGAATTTTTCTTTCTTCCGCATAACCCTCTTGAATCAAGTATATGTATATTTCTTGATCCAAGTGATCCTTTTTTTCTGTGTACGAGAAAGGGCACAGCACTTAAAATATCGTATGTAATTCAACCGGGGACCTTTGACGGACTCGTCCTACAAACATCGGCCTTGTCCGTCAGAATTTAGTCCCCGATTTCATTACATAATGTACTATTAATTCGTAATGTAAATTTTTATTTCCCTTCGAAATGAAACGACGAACAACCGAAATATACATTACAGTTGATATTTTCAATAAAATTGGGTGCATCTTGTGATTGAAAAGCGTTGTAACATTCCCAAAATTTTGCAAATGCACAAAATTTTTCGTGAATTCGGAGACAATAAAAAACAATATTCTCGCTTGAAATAGAACAATAGCGTATCGCTCTTTATTCAACGATAGCACTCTGCTGTGTCCCAAAATTTAGTTCTTCTGCTGATTTATTTTTATCCTGGGCTATTTCATTTCTGAAGCACCGATCAAAAAAGAATCTTTAATTATTTATTTTCGTCTCGACTAAAGTGAAATAAAATAAGAGCATAAGAAAAAATTCAATGTCGAAATAATCAGACTTAATTTAAATTAATTAACATTGACAATGTGATTGAAATTGTATTTTCGATTTATTTCTCTTCCATCTCATTTCCTGTAAATAATATCGCGAAATAACTCATCGGGTGTTCTCACTTACAGCTCGAATTCGCTGTCGATCTCTCGGACAGCTCTTGTTGGAATATCGAACGCGAACAAGAGTCGAAGTAGCAGGACGTGTTTCTCCGTGGTGGGAAATTTTAATCATCCCCGTCGCTCGAGCAACGCCGGGAGATGTATCGACACGTTAATTGGAGCGATAAAATTACTTTTTTTCACGTCCCTTGACGAACGAGAGCTCTGAAAAGCGCTGGAATCGATCAGGTCTCTACTTTTCCGCGGCGAGATTCCACCGCGAAAAATGTTTTGTCTCGGTTGGATTAATTTTTTTCCAAGGCTCGATAGCGAGTATTTTCTTTGACTAAATTTTTCTATGAGCCAAGAGAGTGTTACTCGAGTACTTAAATATCAGTTTACCTGATCCTTCGCTGTACTTTTTATCTGCATTTACGTTTACTGCATCAGGCTAGCAATTAAAATGAGCAGAAAAAATAGACTGATTCATATTTTGTACGCTCCGAACTGACCAATCAGAGCTGCTGGTTTCTTTAATTCGATCTCGAAATTGGTCCCCCTGAGAAGCCCAAAAAAAGAGAGGACGCAGGGAGACAGCGAGGGTTCGCTCTCATGATTATTCGATACCATTCTGGTTACACAGACGCGTCACGTAGTCGAATCTAGCCTCTGTAAACACGTATACGAAATTTCCTTCGACCTCGTAGTTTGTACGTAGTCCCCTCCCCCGTCTCTGTTTTTACTCGGGCGACGCGTTCTTGCCAAAAATTCCAGCTCTCCGGCGCACAAATACACACACGTGAATGTTTATTCCGCCCTCGCAGTCCGGAGACGGAGCCGTCGCTAACGAACGCGCTCACGAGAATTTCGACTCTTTCTTCACGAAATTGCGGAATTCTCTTCTCGAGATTCGCCATTTCGCTCCTCTCTCGATATAAGCGTCTCTGGAACGGAACGAGAATTAAGCCAGACTGTTTTATCGATAAGCCGATATAAGTCGCGGAAAATAAAACGAGCTCGTTATCGTCGGCAGCAACAGACACGTCTGATCTGCAGCGTTACGCAATAAACTCTCTCTCTGATGTATATTCGTGCAATTATCTAATCACGCCTGAAGGCCATTGAAATGTTCGTTCTTATCAAGAAATTCTGTGACGTTATTTCGCAACGTAGTTTCTTCGCACTCTTGGAATCCTTTACAGAACTGGTAATAACAAGAGTGAATAATAAATAAGTATAATAATATAAAATTAGTTGTAGAAGGTAATTGTTGTTGTTGTAATCGATTTTGATCTGTTTCTTATTTTCACCGTAAAACAAGTATGTTTCGATCAAAGTGACAACTGAACTGGATTATATCCACATTGAAATTTTTCACGACTATATTTCGAGTGCCGTTCCAGTGATTTTGCTCGGCGAAAAATAAACTGTCCTCGTATTTTTCTCTTATTGGTATGAAAAATTCCTCGTTATGAAAAATTTACAGTCTAATTCATTCGACACGCGCGGCAAATTCAATTTCTCTATGTAAACCGATCGCGAGGCGGGATCGGTATTTTCCTTTTTATCCCCCGTGTTCACCGTGCTACGTACATGTCACCGATAAAAGTTATCGATACTCGATCGCTCTCATCTATAAAAGATTAAATTCCTCGGAATCGATGTTCCTCCCTCTCCCTACGGGCTATCGCGATTTTTCACTCGAGCTCGTTCCGCGTTCAAAGGGGAGGGAGTCCCTTTTACATCCAAGTCATCGCTTACACCGGACCCATCCGTGTTACAGCGTCATCGATCGTATTTAGAGACGCCTAATCGGGCCCGGACCGACCTCGACGTTCGTCTCGATCCACCCACGAATTATTCCCTCGAATCGATTTCGATCCGGCTGCGCATTTATTTTTCATTCCCGATTCAATTTCGGCGGTGCGCGCGCGAGCTTCCACGTCGAGAATCGACCGCACAGGCGGAAAAATAAATTATGCATTATACGGTTGTAATCGCACGTCGGGAGCGCGCGGGCTCGAGGGGGAAGCGCGAGCGAGTTGACGGTGTAATTTCACACTACTTGCGTACCAAACTCCGTATCCTATTTTACGAGACGCTGACGTTTCGACGTGAGAAGGAGCGGGGGGGGATCAATGGGTCTCAAATTCGTAATCGAATTCGCGCGAATGCGAAATGCAGCTCTATGCCCCTGTTCTTCGATTTTTCTTTGTTTCCCGCTTCGTGTCTCCAGACTTTGGAGTTGGAACGGTTCTAAGAGAGAGGAGACGGAATCTAATGTGCATAGTATTAGTCTCCCCACCCCCACATTCAAAAAATTGTACTAAATTATACTCTATTTGCGCTAAATAGTGCGACACCCACAAAGGAAATTAAAAAATGAAAAAATTTTAAAAACTTAAAAAACTTAAAAAATTTCTTAAATTTAAGAAACATCACCTGGTCTGTGATTTCTGGATCGCTTTAGTTGCCTAGAACTCAATAAAATGTAAGTAACTGAAGAAAATAAAATTTCGAAAAACTTTCTCGCAAGTTCCTGCGAGACTCGAGATCTATAAGCATAACCCCGCTATAGATCCACAAGTTTTGCCAAATTCACACAAGAACGGGTCCAGGCAACGAGAACAATCCAGGTACCACAGGCCAGGTGATGTACTTTAAATTTTTTATGTTTTTTATGTTTTTTAAATTTTTTTACTTTAAATTTTTTTTTTTTTTTTTTTTTTTCATTTTTTTGTTGGTGTTGCACAATATATATAGTAAAAATAAATTATACAACAAAATATAACAATTGTTATTTGTCTGAAGAATCTTGAAAGAATAGTTATTCATTTCAAAAAATGTGATTATCTTGCTCGTTCTTTATTTTTACGAAAATTGAACTATCGAATCATAACGAAATTTTCCTTAATGAATGAAATATTTTGCGAAATTCGTTTTGCGCGAAAGTTTAAATGGTTTATTTGGCGTACAGAATTCTAAAATAGTTATCTCGATGATTGCTCGCAATACCAGCTGCGCAAGATTACTCATCGTCTGCTCGGAGCTTTGACAATCATCTTCGAAACTCCAGACAGCGCGCTATTAAATTTAGACGCGAATCGAAAATTTATAGGCACTTTTGTTTGCGGACTCGCCGGTTCATCAGTTCTGACGTTTGACCGATCCGACGCGCCCGCATTTCGAACCAGACGCAAGATAGGTTCGCGATTCTTATCAATTCGGGCGCAATGATGAACGAGGGTCAAGCCGCGAGGCGAGATAACCCGTGCGTAGCCAAAACCCGGATGTCTCGAGAGGAATTGAACTTCAAACCGGAGATAATTAAGCCAATGAAAGGTATGCCACGGCTGATTTCGGAAGACTAATCTCGCTCTTCTCGATCTTCGAACCAAGGAGGTGGAAATCCAATTTCGAAATTCCGCTACATATCGATCGCGAATCGGGAATTATCAACGAGTTATCGTTCCTCGTTTTACCTCGAAATTCGGTAAAAAACTTTTCGAATATTAATTACACGTTTCGCGAACAACTTTTTGCTAATATAACGTATTCACGAGAGTATGAAAATTTCATTTGACTCCGAAACGGGGAAAACCTTTCGTATCAAATTCGGTTTTAATATCCAGCTTGTTTTAATGAAATTTTATTACAATTTTTGCAGCGTTTATTTTCGCGTTAACGTTCTCTTTATTAATAGCGAAATGCTCATCCCTCGCGAATTTACATAATTGACGAGTCATGCGCCGCTTATCGATCCTCGCGAGCGCGAGGCTGCCGTAAAAGTTGGCGGAACGATCCTCGGTAGACCGAAAAAGGAACGAGATGGAATTGATGCCGAAAATACCCGCCTTACCTACACAAGCCTTGTATAGGCGTGAAAATTCTACCGTTACACACTCGACGACGTGAAATATCTTTATTACTAATTCATCCAGCCGCGAGGAAATCGAATTAATTTTACGATTAAATTTAATCCACCGCATCGTGCCCATTTTCATTACGGTCGAAATACTTTGCAGACTCGGTATCCTACTTTTCCAGAATTATCTCAAGTACTACAGAATTACGAGTAAGTCCTCATTCGATTCAATGTCAAATGCAGCTCCTGCGAGTTATGCTAATTCGAAGGAGATTAAAAATAAAGATATTTGAATAACATTCGCGAGACTAAATTGGTAAACGGGAAACGCGCGTAGCTCGGAAACGGTGCATGAAATTTCAAGCCGATAAAGAACAATTCTGCTCAAAATTTTACGATTTAAGGGCCGTTCCAGTCACCCAGTGTACGGTAGCTTCGCGGGTAAAAAGGAGAAAGAGAATATTTATCCAGCGTCGAAAAGCTCCGCGTAAACTGTGTTTAAAAGCTCTCCGCGGAAATTTCTCCGCGAGGCAAAAGAGCGAGCCCTTTTGTAATCCGTTGAAGCCACTCGCGGCCTTTCCATTTTCCCCCTCGCCTGTGATTAGGCGGCTCTCTTTTTTCCGGCCCGAGCCGCGAAAATGAAGTTCCGCGCTCGGGGAAATTCCTCTCGCACGCTCGAAAAATTTTTCCCCGGGTAAACACATGGACAAATCGGATATACGTCGGCAGTTTAATTCACGGTGCGTGATACACGCGTGTCGAGGTTGCCCGATGCGGTAATCCGTCAAGAGAATTTTCTCAGTCCTCGAGCCAATCGAATTACAACATTGTTCTATATATATCACACTCGTCTCGCTACGGCTGGCTGACGCGGAGCGTTTCCAATCTTTATGAAATTTTTCATCTCGCGCTCGCGAAAGCACCCCATAAACTTTCCTACGCGCTCACCTACCAGACCCGGCTTCTTATTTCTGCGAGGAGTCGAGGAGGCATCCGAGAATTTTTCTTTTCCTTTTCTTTTTTTTATTAAAAACATCCGCCGCGGTGCACCGTACGAGCGAGCGGTACGCGTATAATAAAATAACGGTAGGAATGAACAGCGTCGTTATTCGGGGGATTAGAATTTATCCTTTCCTCTTATGTTTGGCCCTCTCTCTCTCTCTCTCCTCTAACTTCGCGTTATCACAGCTGGTGCGTTCCAGGACGCAAAAATTTCCCGATAACCGGATGGTAAGTCGGCGAAATTGAACTTGACTATTGGAGTACGGGTCGCGGGTATATACAGGTATACATATAGGACAGCGAGGCATAAGCAGTTTACGAGAGCCCTCGGACAAAAGCTCGCTGCATGAAATAGAGGGGGAGAGGGAAGAGTCGCTCGTTTCGATCGATTCGCTTCGAGGATCTACTCAATAAGCTTCTCTTGACTCTTAATATACTATACGTGGCTCACCGGGAACGATCATTGGGTAAACGAGTTGATCTTGAAACTCTCCATTTCGATTCTTATTTTATTCTTCATTTGTCAGTTTCATCAACAACATAACTTCGCTCTTTTTAATTTATCGATCATTACGAAAGCGAATAATACTGAATTTCTTCGTAAAACTAATTTATTGTTTATCGATCAGTGAAATTAATTTTAATGTTTTTAAAACTAGTTTCGTATATCCATCAAACTTCAAATACTCGTCCAGAGAGTTCTTACTCCATGACAGTTCGAAGTATAGGAGAATTTATACCCGCCCACTTCATCGAGGCAAAACTCCGACGAGAGAAATCGGAAAATTCTGGGAGTTTATCAAACCGGTGCACCACTGTCCACGATTCGGATATATTTACCCGTCGATACGCTTCTAGCGCGGCTATATATCCGACGAATGCACGGAAACGTCTCCCTGTTCGCGAAATATGTTTATTGCTTGTCTAAGAACCTCCTGGAAGTAAAAAGTGATATAAGACAATCGGAAAACGTTGAGAAACTGTTCTAATAAATTTTTCCCCAAAATACCTTCTCTATCTCTGTTATTTTCCTTGATACTAGGATTCTCATATAACAGTTTAATTAACTAAAATCTAATTAGTTATTTTTAAAATCTTAACATTTGATTCATAGATGAATACCTATTTTCTGTTTACAATTGTATTTGGTAAAAGATGATTGATCCTCTTCTTCATCGTGTTCTCGAGATCGAGCCCTCTTAATTTCGCGAGGGTTAGAAAAATTGATACCCGCGAGAAAGACGAATGTCGCGAGGGTGTAGTATAGGATCGTCGAAAATGGAATACGAGCCACTCAAGAGACCCTCGTGGCACGCGCGAGGGAGAAAGAGAGAGAGAGAGAGAGAGAGAGAGAGAGAGAGAGCAGGGAATATCCATACGTCATCGGGTCCCTTTATTTACGACGCGAGTATCCCCACGCGAGCTGGGAAAAGGGGTTGAAACGGGACTGGGCTACCTGTTCGCGTATTAAATCATAACCAGACCCCCCACTCGCGACCGGTCGTTAATTTTCATTACCGGCATCGAAATTTTCTCAAATTTTCGTCTCTCGACGTGTTTTCTTCTATTTTCGATCGTTTTAATTTTTTCGCGCGAAAACTCGCCAAACCGTACACTCCTCTCGAGCCCGGTGAGATACGGGAGAGTTCATTTTTGATACTCTGGACGAGAAATCCGATATGAGAGTTTCAGAGCCGCGTTTAATTGAGGGATGCGATTATAATCGATATGTATCGAATACTGTAGAGAGGTGGCTGTGTTGGACTGTCACGGTGATAATTTTACTGAGATAAATACGCGCTTTGTGCGAAGGGATCGTGGTACAAAGAAACGAAGAATGGGAAATTACATCGATCTGATTTAATTGCCAGGAACAGAGAACGGGAATAATTTACTTTGAAGCGGGGAAAAAATTGATGAAATCGAGTAATGAATAAAAGAATTATGTATAAAGGGTAATAAATAGATGAGATATGACATTATTATATTATTTGAGTTTTCGGTACTGAATATCGGATTCAGTTTTTTATTTTCTTTGAATTTTACACAGTCTCGTTACAATTTTTATTAAATTTTGTTGAAATATAATAAACAATTATATTTAGGTATTAAACTTACTTTATTATGTTTTTTTTTAAATATTCTCGCTAATAAATTTCACAAATATCGTCTTTTATAACTCTCTGGAGGAGCTAAAAATATTTTTAATATTCTAATCTAAATTGCACGATAGGCCAATGCGAATATCTTGTTATGAGAATAGCCCCGCTCTATAGGTCGACTCGTATCTCCTACATCGTCCCACTTCCCACCGATGTTTTCCCAAGGCAAAAGCCCCGAAATTCGATACCAGATCGCGATCGGGACAATTAAAGCGAACGAGCCGATGAAACTGCCGATTGGCGGAATACGGGTCGAGGATAATCGCTTCGTTTTTGTAAATTGCCCAGCACGCGCTTGAACCCCATCAATACCCGCGTACGCCGATATACAGTCGATTACTCGATTGAGCTAACGCCGTCGAAAATTAACTCAACTCCCTCCACCCGCCCCGAAAAGCGCTGTTTTCCCCAAATATTTGCTGAAAAACTGGAGTTTATCGAGGTATCCATCACTCGTCGAACAAGTTCTGAATGCCATCCGGTGAGAGGAACAACAGACGTCAAAAACAGAATCTTAATTTTTGTAAAAACATGTTGTTACTGCATTTCGAAATTCGTTTCAATGAGAAATGATTTTTTGAAACGTAATTGAACCAGCATTAAAATTGAAAAACTCGTTTGACGAATATCGATAAGCTTATTATGATTGAAAATGCATGGAACAATAACTATTATCAGCTGAGAGAATCTTATGTATTTTATTTCTCAATGTACACGATCATTAGAGGTTGGGAACAGTGGGAGGGAAATGAGAATGAGAGAGACAGAGAGAGATAGAGAGGAAAGGGGAAGAGGACGAATTTATCAGCGTAATATATCCGAGTTACGCATTCCGCGGCACGTATGGCGCGAGAGTCGATATAATTTATGATCATCCCCGCAGGTATTACAACGGGATCCGACGGTGCATGATCGGAGCTGCGTGGTGTTCGAAAAGCTGGCGTATAGCGAGGGGTGGGGGGCAAGCTTGACGTCGAATTTCACGCCCACGGGAATCCGGAAGCTCTCTGTCTCTCTTCCTCTTTGTCTCCTATGCGCGCCTCTCGCTCCGCAGTTCGAATTTCGAACGGGACACAAAGTCGGTTGAGTTAATCATCGACGCGGCTTCCCTCGGGATGTCCCATCTCTCTCTCTTTCTCTCTTCCATCACGCTGGCAGCATCGACATGTTTAATATTCCCGCACGAGTATAAATCGGTGCATTTCTTTGTTCTATCTCGGCCCATTGATTCGAGAACGAAAATTAATTTACACATCCATGAGCGAGTAAATTTTCGTTCAATTTTTTATCTCTCGACGTGTAATCACTTCGACTGTACAGTCGTATCTGAATTGAATGTCAGTCCGGGTGGATATTTCAGATGGCGAGTATTCTTACGGGAATGAATTTTTTTAATTCCGAAATTCGGAACGAAATATGGAATGGCAAATGGGATGGTTGGAGTTGAAGGAGAAACAATAAGACGCTCTTTGTTAAAGAAAAATAATCGATTTAATTGCGAATGTATTAAGTTATCTTACACAACGTGTTTTTCTCATAACTCCTCGAGTACGGAGTACCCAAGGAGGAGCGCAGAAATATATATCGTTATAATGTTAATATTTACAGAACGTTTTATATTACAAATAAATATTTTCAACCGAGATCGGGGCTGGCTCCCCATCTGCAGGCGAATTCATCGATATTACTTCCGGCTCGCTCGCCGACTGGAAGAAACGAGCCGCGATCTCATCCATAGCGACGCTTCCGCACGACTTTCCTCGGAAAGTTTACAATAAACTCCGCCATATTTTTTCATCCATATTATTATACATGATTTATGAAGAGAAAAAAAATTCACTCTCGCAGGATAATACTACTTCTTCCTTGGTTTCGAGTTCGACGTAACCAGGTCGAGTTTCGAATACGACTAAAAAAAGAGAGGGAGAGAAAGAAATAACGAAAAACGCGATATCAAGATATTTTCTCGCGCTTCTATCCTCTCTCTGCCTCTCTCTTCCTTGGCAACTCGACTTCATTACGCCAATTGAACGCTCTGCGAGACGAGATCCTCGGTTTCGGGAGCGGAAAGAAAAATTTGTCTTTCGCGAGCGGCTCATTTTTTTCTCTCGCGGTACGACTATTTACAGGCTAAATTAATAAAATTGTGTATACTTTCTCGTATCGATGAACGAAAACGCTTCTCACTGCCAACCTCCCAACCCCTCGGTTCGCCGACATAACCCCGAAAAAAAATCCCGAAAGACAAAATCCCGAAAACGACAAAATCCCGAAAAGGACAAAA
>NCVS01001532.1:56917-91243 GCA_003055095.1 Goniozus legneri | reverse complement strand
TTTAGCTAGTCGTGGCTCGCCCCGATAATTTTCTACCTGGGAAATACACGCTACGTTGCATTTACGAAGAGAGCTTAGCGGTAAATATTAAATTTCGCGCAAACAAAGCTATCTACGCTTGAATTAATAACTGCGCTCTTTTGCTCTAAAAAATTACCAAAATTAAAAATATTCTATTACGAAAAATTCTCTTTCGTTACGTTATGAAATGTCATTGAAATTCCAAAAAATTAAATATAACAATTCCAACCTTAACGTAAAATTGTCAAAATATGAAAAATTTTCATTTCACAGCCGAAGCACAAAGCCACGCTGAGCATTAAACGAAGATTGAGCGACGCTTGTGGAGTTGTTGCACCGAATACACGTCGCCCTAGCATTAGAACAGATCTCATGATTATGAGAACGAAAACGTGTTCTTTGGCCGCCGGGCATGAGAACAATGCACCTGGATCCAGGATCACGCTGAGATCGCACGAACCGCGAAAAGCCTGCTCGATACAGTGATATATAATCGACAAGATAAAAAAAAATAAATGAATAAATATATATATATATAAATAATAGATCTCGCGAATATGGAATCTCTACAGGTGGTGACGGAAACTCGATTACTTCCTATTGTTATTAAATTGAAAATAATGGTCAGACTCGCTGAGAAAAAATCGTTCGATAAATATTGGTAAAACTCTACAATCGAATAAATTCCGCCAGATTTGAGCGTTACTCGATTCAGTCTTGTCAGGTGACGACGCCTGAATTAATATGTACGAAAATTAACATTTCCTAAAATCACTTCAGAATTTGTTTTCTTCGCGTATACAAATATACATTTATCCGATATAACGATATTTTTTCTCAGTACTCCAGCCGAGGATGAAAAGCGTCTCTTGACTCAACGACGCTCGTCGAGTTTCCGCACACTTCTCTCTTTTTGCTAAGGATAACACATATTGGATTAAGGACGATCTTCTCGAGCGACTATCCGGTCTATCGACTCGAATATCGAACTCCACGGCGGCCGCGCACAATGGCACCATAAACGATACTGAGTTATCAGCCTATCCCTTTTTTACGACGCCGCTTAGATGGACCAAAAAAAAAAAGTCGACGACGAAGGTTGTATAGAGAATATCGGCGCTTTTAACTGGAAAGGTGATAACTCATTTTTTGTGGAAACATGTTGGGAATACAAACTCGGTACATGGGAAATACACTCTTTCTCATTTCCTATATGCATAAATATACATATAAGTACGTACATAGACATTCTCGCGTTATGTAATAGAACGTTTTCGCTGTATTAATTAAGCGAAAACTGTACCCAATTTCGTCCGTTGTAAAGCGAAACAAAAAAGAGCGAACTAGAATCGTCGCGAGCGAAGATCGTCGTGAGGGATAAGGGAAATATTAATAAACTTCAAAAAAAAAAAACCGACCACGTTGCTCGCCTTAATTAATTAAAGCATTAGTCACTAGCATGTAGAAGTCCCAAAGGTAATATACGAATAGTCTTGCAGAAGCGCGATCGAAGATCTGCCTTTAAGTTAATTAATCTCTTGACAGTTAAATTACAAAGGAACTACTGTTAATTCAGCCTCCTTCCACTTTAACTTTGTTCGTCGGAAAACTCAAAGATTTATACAGTTCTTTCGGTATGTAATTCAATGTTTGCTTCATGAAAGATATTCTATAATAGTTATCACGAAATTATATGCCAAATTAACATTGTTTTGTGAGCATTGCTACTCAGAGCGAACGACAAAATCGCTAAATTGTCTCGATATCACGATATAAATTGAATAAGATTAGGATAAACACATCGATTTGTGTATACTGTTTCGCGTTAAGGCAAATCTATTCTTATATTTTAGACATCAGTGTTAGTAGATATGTAACACTAATTCCAACGAAAAATTTCTTCTGATGTTAACGGTAAAATACAAATTGATAATTTTATAATAGCGTCCATCGGTAGAAAGGAAAGAAAAAAAGGAAAACAATAAAACTTCAGACTAATGACAATCGATGTATTTACCCTAAATAAACTACATATATATACTTTCATTAAAAAATAATAATATTCTCGTGATAAGATGTATTGTTCCACATATTTTGTTACGAACCATGCAAAAAACAAGAATTTCGAAAATCGATCTCTAAATGACTTATTCATTTAGGAATAGCGTTACTTTACATACAACCTGCTGAAAGTACCTACTTAGAATTCGTTACCTTAATAATTGTTTAAAATTTTCTTGCTCGCGATATTAACACATGAAATTTTTTTTTTAAATATCTTAGCGTTACGGCATACCCTACGTCGAATTAATTTTTGTTCTTTTCTATCTCTCTTGTAAATATGCCTTAAATTCTCTTGAAAGAGGAATTTATAAAAATCGAAGAGAATACTTCTTCGATCTACAAATTTGCTCGGATTAAAGATTGACGGTGTCGAATTTTCATTAACGAGTATTCCACGAGAAATTCGATCGAACGGTTATATTCGCGTAAAGGCGATACGATCTGCTTTTGCTCTTCGAAACTGCTTGACGCTTAATTAGCCGTGAAGCTGTCTGAATTTTCCGCGCGCGCCTCCAATGTCGTGATGAGAGAATACACTCGGCTGGCTACGAAAATGTTCACTGTGTATGCCTCGAGACGGTGGTTAATTGACCGATAACGTTCTCAAGTTAGATAATTAATTTCAAAAGGTCGACGGTATCGACGTGGACTCTGTCGAAAAATAGAATCGGCTAATATCTATATGATTCCGATAGATACGAACATAGCATATTATATTATGTAATTATGTCGAAGAGGGATTTTCTTTTAAGAGTTTGTTAAAACCGATTAAAATTTTTTTCGATAGGTAAGTACTTGGCTATTTTCTTTTGCGATAGGATGGAAACTTTTTTTCCTTGAGTTTTATACGAGAAGGGTGTAATAGTTTTTCTTTATTACCCATTTGCACGAAGAGGGTTCGTTCGAAGAAGCTATTATCGTGTGTATTTTATTCCAATCGAATCTTGACAATTGTCGAACTCAATTGGCCGATATGTAGATCGCGTCAATGCTCATTATTGGAATTTTATTTCCCGATTTTATTAACCGATTTTTATAACCGTATTGAATTCCGCATGAAAAATGATATCAGATGATGGAAATATCGCTCAGAATTCAGTTAGACGTTATAAGCGTCCCGGATATATTGCGATAACTGCTCTTGAAACAAATATCGTTCATCCGCTTACGGTGTTTCGCCTGCTGTTATTAGTCGCATGTCACTGAATTTTAATTCCGTCACTTTTTTGGTATAACGAGAATTCCAGTTTTTGTTTTTGCACTCTTAAATATTTCTATTTCTCTTAATTTGATATTTTCGATGTAATCGATATCACTCATAACTCCTAATTCACTTATTAATTCACTCTAATCGATAACAATACGAATAGACAAATTCTGGAGTAGATATATTTAAAGTAATATTATATTATTTATATAATTTCCTTTGCGTATTCACTGCACATTCTTCCATAATTTGACAGGTGCAAAATTCAGAAAGCGAATCAGAAAGTATCATCGCTATAAATATAATTTCTCTTCAAGATACTCGTTATGCTATAATATTAGCTTAAACAGAGACAATAAACGAAGTTTGCAAACTCGCTTGAAAATTAATGTATCATTATTATGCAGACTTCTTGTAAAACTTTTTCCACGCTGAAATCCAGAGAAAAAAAAATTTATAAAATCTACAATGTCGTTCGTATGCTGGAAAATAAAGCAAACTTCCATTTTAATACTTCACACGAGTAATTTTTAATTTGAATGCTAATCCCGAACGGCAAGAAAAAAAAAATCGACGATTCGAATTAAAAATCTGCGCAAGCGAGTGAAATCTCGGCGATACATATATTCCTACGTGAAAAGTTCTTGGGAAGAGACAGATATGGTCGCAGGTGCGATTCAGACGAGATCTCACCCCCTCGGGCCACTGGGTTCTTCCAGAACTCGCGAAAACAACGGCGATGTATGAAGAACAGAAGAAAGAAGGAAAAAAGAAGAAATATAAGAGGACATATACAACTCTTATCACGTGGGAAGAGAACCAGCGAATGAATTGGGAATTGTTTTCACGAACCGTTATGGTCTCGCGAGAGCCGTCGAACTCTGGATCAGTGCTCTTTTTTTTCGTCTTTCTTTCCCGATAAGATACCGTACCCGAATAAGGTTTCCATTTTAACGAACACACATGTTACCTTGCTCGCGTTTCGAATTTCAGATCTTTATACAGGGTGTTCTATCATTGATTTCAGATGTCAAATTACCAGTTATTTCAATTCTTTCTCTATTTCATGACAAGCATTTTTACATATTTATTTACATAAATTTCTTTTTAATAATTTCTAGCCGCTGTTTTAGAAAATTTCAACTGTTAAAATAGTTGTTTAAATTTATTGAATAGTTTTCGATGAGAATATCATTTTGTAATATTTTTAAAAATAATCTTAGAGTAATTAATTTATTTACGATTATATTCGCGTTTTATTGTGGAACACTCTGTATACCTAGAGTTTGCCTGAAATTTGTATCGGAATTCGGTTTCCGAAGAAAGAGAAGGAGAACTCTCTTTCGAATATCCGTAATCTCCCACGAGAGTGAGAGAGGCAAACACGATCCGCCAGGAATACATTTCCCGCCGGTAGATAAATTTTCCCTTCGAACCCCTCGTCGGCACAAGAGAGAGGCGTTTTTCCACCTCCCTAATCTAGTAATTTTTCATCCGATTTCTCGTTTGATTTCCATTCGCAGACCGATTAACCTCACCCTCGTCACTTCGTCTTCTATATACGACCCAGAAATGGGAGATACGTGATTATTTTTATCGAGTTTTTCAATTAATTAAAGGTGGCGCAGAACAGAGTTTGTTCGAAACTATAATGCGTTTGATTATAACACTTGTTGGCATGAAGTAAATCTTGTTTGACGGAAGAAAGTATATCGTTTCGAATAGTTTCGCTTAAACAATCAATCTTTTAGATCTTATACTTTTACTTATACTTTCGGTACAAAAAATTCTTGCGAATACAGTGGAACCTCAATAACTCGAACCTCCATAAGTCGAAAACTCCTATTAGTCGAACATTTGATCTATTCTCTTCCCCTGAAGCTTAAAAACCTCTATTATTCAAATCGTTTCCACTCTTTATCTCGAATTTTCAATATCTAAAAAAACCTCTACATTTCGAAGTTTGAGGAATTTTCCCTCTGTAACTCGAATATTTTCATACGCATGCTACAACAGAATTCATTGTTTGTCTATCGTCAGTGTTTTGTTTTCTATAATCCCTCGTAGGACACGTTTTACATAAAAAGTTTATTTGAAATTTCGTATTTCCATGTTACATTTAAAATAATTTATAAAATAGCTCGTTAAATCTTTTCATGTCGGTAAAATAATAATAAATTGCTTTATCTGTACTCCAATTTCCTCATTTCTGTACCACCTCTCTGTAAGTCGAAATTCTTCAAACAAGAACGATTCATCAACTCATTAATTCGAACGATTCTATAACTCGAAATCTCGATATCTCGAATTTTTTGACATTCCCTTCAGATTCGACTTATCGAGGTTCCACTGTAAAAACTTCACTTAATTATCGATATTATAACTTAATAATGATAATGATATACTTCATTTTGCTTGAACGAAACATAGTCAAACTCAAAGAAATTTTTTTCCGTGCAAGAAAACCGAGATGAAAATTTCATAGACTTTGGCGCGCGAGAGATTTCCTTCCCACTCTAGTCACGATCGTAAGTGCGCATGAACGTTGTAAAGTGGAGTGGGAGATGTATTTCGACATCGACCTACTCGAGACGCGCTTGCGCTTTTCGAACAAGGCGCGCCATATTAACCGGTCTTTCGTCGATAAACGAGCGACTCGCGACGCGAAATATTCAAACAAAACATTACACATCCTCGGGTCTCTCGCTCGACTCTGCGAGACGAGCGCGTTCGAGAATCAAAACGTTACCGGGTTCGCGAAGGTCGTCCGAGATCGTAAAAGAGCTCGACGCGCACGTGTGCGGCTTCGCTTATATAACGCTGACTGTCGTACGTCGAGAGTCCAGTGTGACACTCGTACTCTCGATGTGCTGTTTGTTTTTCTCGAAATGCTCGACTGCTGCGATTCACGAGCGAGATTAACGAGATAATGTGTCTCCGTGCATCGGACACTGAAGCTGAAAGTTCGGTTCGTTCGAAGCCATCCGAGTCGGTGGTGTTTCGTTTTCTCCAAGGAACGTAAAAATTTTCCGCCGTGAAAATGGGCAGCGGGAGTCTGTTGACGTACGAGACCCTCGTACACGCGATTTCTGGCGCTGCGGTGAGTTTCGTACAGATACAGACGTATACGTATATGCAAACACCGTGATTATAAGCGTGTAGGAAGTGACTCATGGATTATGATTGCTAATTTACAGGGTAGCGTCGTAGCCATGGCAACCTTCTTCCCGCTTGATACCGTACGGAGCAGATTACAGTGTAAGATTTCACAAGATATGCTTTTTATCCGGTTATAAAAATGTCAATCGTTTTTTACATAGAAAGAGAAAATTGTTTGAATTCGACACATTTTTTTGATTTAAAAACAAATTCAATCAATTCAATTTGAATTGCACCAATTTGATTTTTAAATAAATATTCTGTTCGTGAAAATAAATATTCGTTTACATGAATTTCATTACTTTATTCTAATTTTAGGTCACGGTTTCTCATTAGCATTATAGCGAAGCGTCTAATTACGTTTGAATTTTTTGCACAAATACTATACTTAGCTTGCCTAAGCAAAACCGGTATTCCTCCTTCCTGCGTTTCTTTTTCTTCGCTGTCATTTACATTTTGCGATTAGCTCATTTTTTGTTCATTTGAACGTGCATTTTCTCTGCGACACGGAAAGAAAAATTCGAATTCAACAAACTTTATTTCGCTCAAACAAAATGAAAAAATAATATAATATGATTTACTATTGTATATTTATTATTTTCCTATATAACATTATTGGGTCTATGTTTTCTTTTACAGTGGAAGAAAATCGAGAATCGAAGAATACTTTAGCAACAATACGAGAGCTCATAACGAAGGAAGGACCGTACGTGAGAAATAAACATTTCGATAACAAAAATAAATTCCCTCGAGTCACGATGACAGTTATTTTTAACTGGAAATTTTCGATGAGATAATAAATATCTCTCATTAGTAAGATAAATTGATTTCACTTACATAAAAGTAATTAAATTATGTTTTTAAGTAAAACGAATTTTTGATTATTTTCATATTTTTTCATTTTTGCCAGAAAATTAATTTTTCAATTTTCGATAAATCGAAACTTCTAAATGTTTTCTTTTCAGACTTACACTGTACCGAGGCATGGTTCCCGTACTCCAGAGCCTCTGCGCAAGTAACTTCGTTTACTTTTACACATTCCACGGACTGAAAAAACTGCGAAGTTCGAGAAACCAGACCGCGGCTAACGATTTGTTCGTGGCGACAGTCGCAGGTACCGAAGCGAAAATTTTAATCAACGACGCGAAAGTTCTGCGACGAAGTTGATAATGAGAGTTGGTTATTCTAGGAGTAATAAATGTCCTCACGACGACACCTTTGTGGGTGGTTAATACGCGTTTAAAGATGAAAGGAATCGGCAGCGGTCAAGAGAGGAACAATAACGAGTACAGTACTTTATACGGTATATATCTTCACCTAATTAATAATTTTACCTCCTTCTTTATAATTCACGACGCACAAACATTTATGCTCGGGGTCGCTGTTTGACCAGAGCACACACTGTGCATAAATACTTGAATACGTTGGCAATTTTGGCTGTGTATACCCATAAACTCATTGTTTGCCCCAACATTAGCAACTGTGGGCCATAATGAAACCAAACTATTACTGCTTAAGAACGATTCGCTTGAAAATGAAAGAAACGAGGAAAGAACCTTTGAGAAAGTAAGTCACAGTGTAATAACGCTGTTCTTTATTTTTAGATGGTCTTTTGCATATATGGAAATACGAAGGCCTGGGAAAACTTTGGGCAGGCACTTTGCCCAGTTTGATGCTCGTTGTAAATCCGGCTATCCAATTCATGACATATGAAAGCATAAAGAGGAAGGTCACGGCTTCCCTCAGGGGCTCTCAACCACCAGCGTGGCTCTTTTTTGCTATTGGCGCGATTGCCAAAACTATAGCTACTACTCTGACCTACCCACTTCAGCTGGTTCAAACAAAACTGAGGGTAAATTTTGTTTCGCCGTTTAGTATTGTAAATATTTTAAAATGCAAGTCTAAAAGTAATCCGCATTTTGAAACTTTGTTATTGGAAATTAAAGCAACACAGAAAGTTATTAGTTTTCCTAATTATGTGTATTTACTGTTACTGTAAGTTAACTGTCGATATTTGAAATTCTAAAAATTTCTTTTCTTTCAGCACGGTCATAAATACCCCAATCTTCCGCCGAATGCAGGAACGCTGCAAATACTTTGTCATATTCTCAAGTTAGTATGAGTTTTGTATTATTTTTAGTGTGAAGGAAAAGATTAAAAGACTGAAAAATTTATTTCGTTAATTGAATTTTTCAGACGACAAGGCTTTCGTGGTTGGTACAAAGGCATGGAGGCCAAATTGCTTCAGACTGTCTTAACAGCAGCGTTAATGTTCCTAGCATATGAAAAAATATCTCGATTCGTTTTTCGTATTTTACTACATAGACCAGTTCTTAGATAATTCATTGTTCGTCAGTATTACATTTATCGTGATTAAATACTTTCTTTCTCTTTTGTCAAAGAATAGTAAAATAAAATTGATTTGTTATGTAATATTACATACTTACTTAGGAAATTAGTTATATTGCTCATGTGATAATTCACGTCATACACATTTGTAATAAAAATGATTATTATATAAAATTTGTTTGAATATGTATAAATGAACAAAACAATTGATTAACATGTGAGTAACAGAATGACCGACCACACACGCAAGGAAGTCTATGACGTTTCGTTAGTAAAGAAATCCACATTACTTAGTAATTCATCAAATAATGCGAAAAAGATAAATAAAATCAAAGTTACGTCCTATGATTATCAAGCAGCCATATCGCAACCTGATATAGCAAGATTCACTGATTTTGGAAAAACTTTGAAGAATCTCAATGAAAAAAAGAAACTTAGTCCCGTGCTAGAAACAAATCAAATAAATATAACTAAAAACAATGCCCCCGAAGAAGTGAAAAATAAAAATAACGAGTCAGAACTGAAAAATGAAGACACAAAAAATATTAATGTTTGTGAAACACAGCAAAAGATTGTACAGGTTAAGTTCTAGGTTATTTCACTTACGAAAATTGAAATATTTGAAAGAAGATATTTAGGATTATTCTCATGATAACTTCCTTTTTCAAAAGAATTCAAATGGTAAAACTGAAGAACAGCCAAATTCCAAAAATAATTTGAATATAGGAAATAAGAAATCAGAAAATGTGAAAATACCACGACCAATGGCAAAAAAATCTTTTGTATTTCGAATGGCTCAAGCTGAAAAGGTGAAATCTATTATCGAATTTTGTTTTAGTAAAACTGATAAAAGTTTTAATTAAGAAATCCAGATGGCCTAACGCATCGAAGCATTCATTCCGTTTGAGATTACCATCTCCGCAACGTCCTTTGTTAGTATGAAGTAATTTTCAATATTTCAAAATACTCAAATTTATACTGTGATACCATATGAAACTTGATTAAAAATATTATTATCTATAAAATAAGGCTCGACAAGGATCCAAGTTCGGTTACCTTCACGTCATCTGAATCTTCAGATAGCGATTCGAGATTTGAAGATTCTCCTAGAATGTACGAAAATAAGAAATTTGTGAATTCTCAAATTAATAATTAATAATTAAGAGTTCAAATTAATTTTTTGATATAATTAAAAGCAAAATGAATTAGGAAAAATATGTTTATTTCTGTAATAGAATAACCGATAAAGAAAAAACATCCGGAGTTGAAGCTGATGAAGAAACAGAGGACCTGACATCAACAGATGAATCATCATTAGCTTATGGTGACTCGAAAGATTTCGGCACAGTCAAAACATTAATAAATTCAAATCACAGCTACAAACATGTATCTTCTAATACTTTTTCTGCGTGTAATAGACGCAAAATGAGCTCTATTAAATTGAAAAGTCAACATGAAATAAGATCAGGCGCTGGAAGTTCAAAGTGAATGTTATGAGATTTTTCATTTTAATTTTTCAATTTTATTTTAATGCTGATGTTTTCCAATTATTTGTTATTGAACAGGTTTCCTTGCCCCTATTATCATCGCAGCGATAACATGAATGTATCATGCGATTCAAGCTGTGAGAATGCAAAAATTAATCGAAGAAGTAACAATAGAATGACCCGTCGAACTCGAGTGCCAATAAAAATTTCAACGAATTGTGATAAGCACGTAGAAAAAAACAACCAAGGGAAATTTTCTTTCGCCGGTACTCTTTTTGATATTGTTTTTTGGCCTTTTATTTTTTTCCGATCAAAGCGATGAGTTTATTAATAATTTGAAAGAATTTTTTATCGCTTTTATCTTATTTATTTTACTCGTCGTATAAAAAGTGGTATAAATGTATTTTCATTAAAATTTTCTTCAAATTACAAATTTAAATATTATAAAAATTTAAATCACCGAATATTCCTTCTCTCTTTTGATTTTATCGTGCATACATTATTCAAATTCATACAGTATACCGATTCCTGTAAAAAGCATAATAAGTATAATTTTTGAATAACCCATTAAAAATATTATTTATAAAAAATTTACACACATTTTTCGTGGTAACTGCAGGCCTGAAGAATTTCTTTGAAAAAATCGATGACGTCAGTGTGTCATAGATATTTTCTATTTCACGAACGGTGTCGTTTAAAATTTGCGAGAGTAATTTATCACTCGGTATAATTGCCGTATCAGCGACCAGTGATAGATGTAATTTTCCTGCATAGCTAAAAACTGAACACGTCAGTCCTGTAGTTCCTCTGAAAAAGTTAAAAATAATATATTACCATACATATTCATTTATGTGAATATCTATATTTATCTATCTTTGTGAGATATATATTCACCTATTTGGCGAGCAAAAAAATAAATTCTTGACTGTATTGTCCAGAATTTTAACTTCTTGAGGACCAGGTAAGTTAGTCAAAACCATCGTACTATAACTTTTCAATAACGGCTTTAACGGTCCTTCGGGCAAAATAGCACATAAATATTTCATTACCCAATAGTTAATCACATAATCAGGTCCTTTCTTTAAATCATCATTCGAAGTAGAAATATGTCGCAAACGTTGAAATGTGTGAGCATCTTGATTTGGGTCGCCACACGACCGACCGTCAATTTGAGAAATACAGAGCGGTAGCAACCCGACTGAAAATCTGTTACACAGATTTAATTTTTCATCCGATGGTTCTATTCTTGTTGGTAAAACTACTGTAACTTTTGTTGGCGCTGCTTCGTGGATCTAAAAACAATGATTGACAATTTTCTTAAAATATTAAATAAAAATTATAATGAATTCAATTAATGTGCTAATAATTTTATTCTCGATTCGTAGCAATCTTACCTGTAGAAAATATTTATGTATGCTAACTGAAATTGCTGTCAAAACAATATCCTCAAAACGAGACCCAACCAACATTTTAATTTCTCGAATTTTGGTAGTTAAGCAGGGTGACAAAATGTTGGTTGAATGATCCTCTATCCAATAGGCGATCAATTTTTTCCCAGTTAAAACTGGACCGTGAATTGCGCTAAAATAATGAATTTCTTTTAGCAGCAATTTTTCTCAGCATATAAAAAAGTATAAAACGAAGTGAATTTTTATATCTGTACCTGTTATCCATGCTATGTAGAGCTTGAGCGATCCAGCACATGGGTATACGAAAAAATATTCTCATAGTCCACATGAATTTTTTCATCTTCTTCAAGATTACGTTTTCAAATAATTTCTTCAAACTGCAATACTTGTGCTGAACAAAATCCTCTAACATAACTTCCAACTTATTCACGGAGCAATACTGAAGTAACTTCAAACTCTCGTCAAAATAACGAAGAAGCATCCTCTTGCCTATTTTTAGATAGTAAAAATTTAAGTAAGGCATTGACGCACCCAGTATATTGTTACCGTAAAGTTTTACAATATTGAGACTCGGAATTTCCATTTTTTCGAGTGATATTTTATGATCTTGCAGATCAGAGTTCGACGAGAATTCGTTGCATTCCATCCCCAAGTCAATTTGGAATTCTTTGCATCTTTTCAGGCATATCGTTGGTTCAGTTTTTTTATCTGCTATTGTTTCCAGTAATAAATTTATCAACGCCACTCCGTCGCTCAAAGAGTGATGAATTCGACATACAATCGGAATTTTGACCATTTTTCTTCTATCTTTGTTTTGTGAGGCTAAATCCTTTATACACGAAAGATAAGAAAATTTATATTCCGAGCAAGGTCGTCCAATCAAAATTTCCCAAGGTACAGTGTGATTTTTAGGCAGAGGCTGATTGCAAATATTTTCTAAATTTTTTTTGAATGATGGACTCTGAATGTCAATGCAGCAACCATCGCATGTGAGGTTGTTATGATGCAACCATTTTATTCGATCTTTAATATCAACTTTGTTGCATTTATTCCAAAAATAATATCCATATTTTTTCTTTCGAGTAAGATGTAATTTTTCGAAATTGGAGTAAATCAAACGATTCTCAATTTGTTTTTTAAAAGCAAACAGTTGGTTTTGCTGAGAATTATCATATTTTAACTCTACTAGAGCCACGATAGTGATAACAGATAATGCTGATGAATCTTCTATAGCCCACACTGTATCTGTGCCTTCCAGCAAACCGTAAAATTCTTCCTTGTACTGTATTTTTAGTACGACGCTCACAACGAAACGATATATAAAACACAAGATAAAACTTATAGTAAGAATTGGTCCAAATAGAAGAAAACAGAAAAAATTGATAAATGAAGAATACGTTTTCAATTTCTTGAAATCCCCTATCGAAATTTTACTCTCCATTTTTCAGGAGTAATCCAATCTGTAAATACGAAATATACTTAATTATGTGATAATTATTCAATAATAAAAATAGTTTAATTTTCCGATATAATTATGTCGAAAGATGTTTCTAATCACAAAATTATTCAATAATTACATATTCATAATGGGAAGATTACGAGCCCCACTACACAGATCCGAGTGCTGTTCGGCACTCTACTGAATATGTGCGAAAAACAGATAAACTTCATATAGTGAAGCACCTGGTTGCATTCCATGCAAATCCAATTTCGCATAATCCTGTTATCGAATTATGCAGCGTTATACATCACACGTAACTTAACATTTCAATTGAATTCATGTTTCAAGGGGTAACGATAAAATACAGAATAACTATTTTCTATAAAGAAAACTTAGGCGTTGAGTGAAAATTTATCTTATTCATACAGTTAATATTTTCGTGATACAGAGCTTGTGTTACTACCACTTTCACGTTTCACTGATAGTAAAGATTGTTTCAAAATAATATTTTCATGGCTCAATCGAGTACTTCTGCGCATTTCCCTCGCGAGAAGAGCTTGCTCGGTTGGCTCTAATACAATATCAGATTTCATAACCACAATTTCTGCTTTTCTCCTGCGCAACTTTTTCTTGAAAAGAAATAATAATGAAAATTTACGATACCACATAAATAAGAATTTCTCAAATTGAAAATTATTTGGTTCACCTGCAAAAGCTCAATTGTTTCTTTCAATAACGATTCTTGCCTGTGTTTTTGTTTCACCGAATTTTCATATCTGGCATAAATTGTCTCTAACTTTTCGTTACGTTTAATGATTTTTCGCGTGAGATTCAAAAGTTGTTGTTGTAAATTCTCAATCTGTTATTAGTTGAAAATATTTATTCGTTCTTTTTTTTTTTATACCACAACTGTAATATAAACCTGAAGCTCTTGATTTTTTATTTCATCCTTAGCCGAGAATAATTGTTTTTTAAGTTGTTCATTTTGAAGAAGTAACCTGTCGTACCTGAATGAAACTATCATATAATGATTTGAATCATTTCATCTGTAACCATACTTTTGATGCCAGCTTCGTTGTATTTCTATCCTTATTGCTGTAGGTAAGAAATGTTCAGCTCCAAAATTGATGCCTGTGACACTTTGCCGGAATAAATCTACATTGCACAATGAATATCTATGAAGTAGTTCGATAGAACCGAATTGCAATACGAATATTTTTAATTTATGTGCAAATCACGAACTCAGCATATTGTTATTGCGTTTTTCAGCTTCTCTCAAATCTTTCTTTATCGCGATATTCTGATCGATAACTTTATAATAATTCAACCACTGTTCCGTTTCTAAATTGCTGGAAATTTCTGAACTGAGCGATAACGCTTCGACAGTATCAATAATTTCCCGTAACTTTTTTATATTAAATGGTATATCTGAAATAGCAACGATAAAAATTGATTTCAACCAATATCGGAAAATTTTACAAATTAAAATCAAATTGAATTCTTCATCCAACGTTACCAATATCATTTGTTCGTTTTTCATCTGATAATGTTTTAATATTTCGTGAAACATGATTAATTTTAGATCGATTATTCGAAACGGACGAATATTTTTGATTAAATGTACCCATTAACTAAGATTATCGTTTATCTTGAATCAGCCAATATAGAATGAAGGTTATCGACGGTTGTCACTTCCTTGACTGCGATTGATAGTATCGACAACAGGTATCAACGTTCAGAGCGGACCACAGCTATTCTCGTGCTGCACGGGTAATGGCATTGCTCAATTATAACAAAAAATTTGAAACGAGCACGCAAATCTTAAAATTCGGAATCAGTAGCCAGTGGAATGTGATTTTTAATTTTCGTTGGGTGAAATATTTCGAGAAGAGGGCAAACATCTCGTCACGAGTTCCGTGCAATTTTCGATACTCGAGCGAGACGAATCACGGATTCGCTCGACTATCGACGATAAATCGTCGCGAATTTATGTGTCGTTGGCCTTGATGCAGATGGTAAACACACCGAGACGAAGACGAAGAAATACGTCGCTGATAAAATACGCAACATCGAGTGTATAATATCTTACGGTGAAACGGCATTGTGGCAACAGATATCCGCGAGCATCGATTTCCGATATCGAGTGCCTCGATGCCTGAGATACGAGCCTTCGATGTACATCCACGTCTTGTCCAACTTCGATTAGCCTCTTGCCATCGCGCTCGTATATTTCGTACATATCAACGGCTGAACGGGTCGACCGAAAAACACTCAAGCCAGGCATTCTGCCTTTCTCGCTTCTCATTTGTTATTCCCTAATGTATCGATTCTCACGGTTACAGACTTATCATATCTCTTCTCACCATAGCGCTTCAGTTATTTTTGTAAATCACCCAGAAGATCATTATTACTAACAATGAAATAAAAAAATTGCATTTTCGTTAAAATAATGATGGTACTTGCAGCATTGCAGTACTTTGTACAGTACTCGAGCAGAATTACTCTGCACTGTTCGTTCATTCAAAAATAACAATTAGAAGATATATTAAGCCTCATAACAGTTTCACCGACCCCACTCAACTTCATCAATTTTCTAAAAGCTCGAATTTTTCATATCCCTCGCTTTCTATCTTTTAACCCCTCGTCGTTATATGCAGTTCGTTAAAATGCGTAAATTACGAAGTACAAGTAAAGAATTTTAAGCCGACGATTAAAAGGAACTTCGACCAAAGTGCCTACAGCTGTAGAAGATTCTACTGAACTCAACGAGAGTTCATAAATTCTTCTGACTCGATTCTTCTTTCGCAGATATAAGCATTGAAATATTAATCGTTGATCTATTCCATTCTTAAAAAGAATTATATTTTTATTCAACGTGTTATATTACAGCTTCGTAAATTTCATTCGAAGAACGGGGATGAATTATTTCTCTTATCACGGATTGGCGATCGTACGATGAAAAGTTACGGACTTGATTTTTGTTCGATTTTTCACTTACAGTGCGAGCGGAAAAGTGAATTTCGATAAAAGTAGTCGCCCACAAACCGCTTCGATATATTCCACGAAAAAAGAACGACGCGTAACGTGGCGTTTGCGTTTACCACGACCCCAACCTTTTTCCCTGTCCTTGCAATCGTCGAAGTTCGATTACTCGTTTACACGGGGATATAATTTTGTAAACATTTTAGTATACGAAACGCAAGGGTGCTTATCGTAGCGTTTCCAAATTTTTTATTAAAAATTCAAGAGGAATTGTTATGCTCGTGCACGTTTTCAGTTTATAAGCATGCTAACAACGGGTCCACAGCGAACGATGAATCGTATATGCTTGAGCTTTAATGTTCATTTTTGCTTTATTACGTTAATTCGATAATACAAACTTTGTATTTGTCTTAAAACTATAATACGAACTATATAGAGAATAATCAGTAGTTTTGTCAGAATCGTACAGTAATATAGATTATCGAATAACATAAACTTTAGTATTAAGGATGTCCACATAATGTAGGCATTTTAGGGTTTCAACTATTTTTAGTATTATAATAGGTCTTGAATGGCATTTTCCATTCGAATAATTTGTGAACGTTGCAAAAAAAATATCTCTTTTTGGTTAGTATATCACTTTAACGTCGATTGGTGGCTGCCAATTCCTGCTCATGATAGAGTTCTTGAAAGTAGCTGAATACTACCACCCACATGTACAATTGAAATGCTGCAATTTATATTTTTTTTTTTTATAAATTATCTAACGTCATTTTTTTTAATGAAAAAAAATTACCGATAAGGATGAGAGATCCTAGGAGTAAAAGGAAACCCTCAAGGACACCAGCACGTACGAACGCCAGTACAGTCAAAACAGATGCGAACATTATAAGAACCAAAATTCCAAATAAGGTTATTCCAATCCATGGAAGCATGAGTTTTGTTTTTTTCTAAAAATACAATTTTTCGTTATTTTGTAATTTTTATGTACAGAAAAAATGAAATTGCCACTTTTTTGTACCATGCCATTATACTTACTAATGATGCACCAACTATTAGTGAAGTATGGAGTACTAAGAACATTGAGTATAATACTATTAAACATATCTGTGTGGTTTCTATGTCAGCGCCGTATTTTAAATAATCATCGAATTGACCCATAGAAATCATTACTAATGATATCATTGTGGAAATCTAAAATTATTCACGATTAACAGTTAACAGTTAACATTTAATAAAAATGTGTCATTTACCACTGATAGACAGCCAATGATCAAAGTTCCTTGTTTCAGTGTAAGGCATATGCAGCAAGAATCCACATGTGCTCTGAAAAGGATAAATTTCATCATATCTCTTATCTCCCAGAAAATGAAAATAAAATATCGTTTCATAAAATGGGAAATTCAATGGAACTGAACTCGTTAATTTTTTATAATTTGCAGTTTCTCTCATTTCCACTTTGAAATTTTATTATTTAAAAAAGAAAAAATCAATATTTACCTTTTCACCATCGACGCCATCCTAACCAAATTTTTCGAGTATTTTCCAATCCACAATTTACACTATTTTCGTATATGCAACCTTCACCGACTCTGAAACCGATTGTGATACTGAATTAACGATAAGGTTTCTTCCCGAAGGATGCAATGTATAGGTTAAACAGGAAGTGAACGTCACTCGAAAAAAAGATCGCATCAGTGCCAACAATTAAAAACAAGCACAGTATGAGAGTGAAGTTGCAGCGTTAGCGTTTGTCATATCGCACGATTTATAATGAAAGATAACCGTACGTTTACATGTTTACACTATTCACAATTACATTATTCTTATGAATTTAATATCTTTGAATTTATACATATATATATATATATATATATGTGTGTATATGTATTACGTATTCATTCATATTCATGTTCTGTTTATTAATATATTAATATTATTAATATTATTCTGATTTATTTTTTTAATTTAATAACACAAATTTGTACCTATTTTCTTCTCGCGTGAATAACGTACCTACACATCATTTATTTTGACGAGTATCGAGAGAGCTATAGATTATAGATAGAAAGAAAACATCTGAAAGAGAAAAACGTTATTTACATTTTTTTGCCATCGAAATCGCGTTTTCGAAAGACGAAATCTCTTAATATCTCGTTCGAGTTTGTGTGTCTTCTTTATTTTCTCTTTTTAAATAAAAACCGGGCTTTTTTGGTATTCATCCGGTGAACAACTACTATAAACTCGTGCAAAGTAATCCCTGGACGCTTATGGTGGTACGTGAGTAGAGGAAAATTTCAAGCTTGGAATCTTTCTTCTTCGCGAATGTGTTGACAGACGGAGGACTTTTAAGAAGAGACGGATATATATTTTTTTTTCGTTGTGAAAATTTGTCGCTACGTACACTTTTGGTGGTCTCTGAATCCAAAAGTTGGTGGACAATTACAGAGCCCTCGATAAGACCCTACTGACAAGATTTTTCGGTAGATAAAGGTGATATTCGGGTTACGACGCAGTCCTCTACGCCAGATCGCAGAGATAGGGTGTCCCACTTAACCCACGACCTGCACGCAACATATATAATTCCGTTTGACGAACACGTAGCCAAAAATAAAAAAGAAAAAAAATACTCAAGATTATCAAATTTCTCTATCTCTATTCATCTTTATCACCCAAGAAAAAAAATGTTCTCTATACAAATCTACTAAAATGAACTAACCACGAAGAATATTCAGTTCGTCTCGCGATAAGAAACTCGTTGGTAAATGTGTTTAAGTTTTGGAGGGTTTATTTGACAAACTCGCATCGGTCGCGAACACGCTCCTGGCTATGTACATTTATTTACCAGTTTGCAACGGGATAAGCATCGAGTCATGTTGGTGTTCGCATACTTTTCGAGCACGAGCTTAACATAACACGGGGTGCAATTCGGTTGTTGCGCGTCTCGTTTTCGACGTATCGATTTTAATACGTCAAGCTCCTGCCTTTGAAAGCAATTAGAAATTTTACCCTTCCAATTAATTCAAATAATCCCGAGTGTAACTTCTACATTCTACAGTAGAGCTCAAAATTATTTTGACATGACAAATATATTCCAAATATTCCAAATTCTGAAATTTTTTTTAATCCTACACTAAAACAATTCTTCCCCATTTCACTCGATTGTTGAACAATTTATTATTCAACTTTTTCTATGTGTAAAAAATCAAATTTCTAAAAGGAATTTCACCGTTGTTAAATATTTCCTTTGTTTATTTTAGTTAGTTCGAAGAGCATCTGTGGAAATATTTTTGAGGGCTACTGTACGTTGATTTCTCAGGATTATAACCCGTATCCCGAGATTATCGTGGGGAATAGAAACGGTTTTGAATCCTGCGGTGACGTACACATAGATAGCACGTAGGGTGCGAGAGTAGGCCGAACGGAAACTGACCGCGACTTCGTCCGGCGCCGTAATTAAAGCAATTACCAGCATTAATAGCGCGGTGACGTAACCTCCACAGAGGGCCAATAAATTAGTTACACGAATGTATAACCGGTCACTTTGAGCCATACGAAAGACGCCCGACGAAAATTGCATTACTCGATGCCCGTGACGCTGTTTTGTGCTTCTGTTTAAGGAAAATTTTACCAATTAACGAAATCGATAACGTCGATACTGCCGAAACGAAATTATTCCGAGGACACGTGTGTTCTCTGTATGGAGGCGTGTGTGTACCTTCTCGATTCAATCGCAGTTTCATGGTACGAAAATTGCACCTCGATGAATAGAGCCAATAAGAGCCAATCGAGATTCGGGAGATTTGTGTTAGTCGCACGGTTTGAGGTTATCTAAAATGCTTACTTGTACCAAAATTTGTCTTTTCGAGTGTACCACGTAATAACCTATATTTTGCGCAATTTTTCGTCTGTTTGTCGAAGCTTGTAATTCGGTTAAATGTGTATGCTCACTATGCCAGAGCGCTTTTCCACGATGCGCAAAAATAGTTGTTCAAAGCGTAATTATGGGCCACTTCAGCAGTTTACTAAACATGACCAATTTAATTCCCCGATAATGAAGCGTTCTCGAAACAATCTCGTTAGAAATTTAGTTCAATTTAAGTTTCTTCATCCAATCACCGTCGCTCTGAATCTACAATCGGGCTGTTGTTTGCCGTAGAGTTTAAGCCGTCCACATACGTAAATCGTTCGTATATAAGGGGACCACCTTGTCGAAGTCAACCAACGCGTGGCGAACAGAGATACGCTTATTAATAGAAAATTGACATTCCCTCTAATATCTAATATCTTTAAATTTGAATTCAAGATGCTTTCTATTTCTTATAAATAGATTAAGAAATATGCATCCTTGAGATCCATAACCCTAAAAAATCGATACATCGAAAATTTGAAGGTTATTTTATACTTAATAATTACAACCCTATGAGGACTCTGTTTCTCAACTCTCGTGTGGAAAAGCTAGATATTATCGGTGAGGCTTATACGATTATCAATTTAATTAATATTCGGTGCTTTCATTATTCGTGGAAAAATTAAGCAATCTTACCTCCTTTCCTTACGTTTCGCTGCTTGAGGACAATGAAACAATGAAATTAGAGTACTACTATTGGTGGTGAGATGGCGCTGAGGCTTCAGAATTTGAATCTTTTATACGTTAATTATTACGAATGAAAGTGCGACTACTTTATTATCATCGAAAGCGAGACACGCGTTATAATTAAAATTCCGATTGTTCGATTAATTTTTTAACACTGAAATTTGACGGAAACGAATAATTCACACCATTACCGTAGGAATCAATTATCGCGGTTAATTAAACTCGATTCCCCTTTGATATCCGATAAAACATTGCGAATATCGCACGCGGTATGCTAATTACGTATTGTCCCCCTAGGATACAAAACAATACGGATTGATTCGCGCCAATGTCGACAGTGGCCAGAGACATGAACGACGACGAGTCGAATTCACTCGACAAATATAAATATGTATACACGCGTTAGTCGAATTAGTCCGGAATTACGAATCGGGAAATCAATACGGATTCTACACGTAAAATATATCCCTCGAATTTCGCTGGTCTAGTTTCGCACGTTTTATAGAAAAAATAAAGAGGAAGGAAAAATTGCCTCAATTACGTGCCCGATCGTATCGCGAGAGGACGAATGATACGAAACGCTTTGCTAAATAACACTTTGTCCATTTCTCGCGCGAATTTATACACGTGACGTCTAGTGAAGGGATACTAACACGAAAATCGATAACCACTGAAATAAATCGTGATTAATGTCGAAACGTTCATATTGGGCAAACGAAATTGGAACAGTCTGCGAGCGAGGCACAAAGATTGAATAAAAAAAAAAAATGTAAACAGTTGTAATCCGTAATTTGTTTGAGGATTGCAATATTCGAAACACAAAAACTTCAAGATTTGACGATATCAGAAATCAGAACGTAATTAGCGACAGAAATTGTAACGTACGAATTAAAAGTGCTGTAAATACAAAATTAGTACGAGATTATGTTAATAATAAAGATTACATTTTTATAGTCTTAAGCTGGTTAGAAATCAGATTGAATGTAAATCATATTGAGACCTCAATTTCATCGCACTCGTAAAACCACACGACGTTACGGACAAGTCGTTAGATGTAACTCAGCCAACCAATCCGATAAGAGATTCTATCGTTGCGTATTTGTTGGCTCGATTTTTGAGATTTAAATTCTCACGAGAAAACTCAACGCGAAAATTCGTTAGCGATGGTATCAAGATGTTGGATAGGTTAGGAGTGGTGTAAAAGAGTAAGATAGATCGTTCGCGAGAGGGATCGAGAAGAGTTACTTCGGAATTGTTCGGACGCGCAGGAGTGTTCCTAAAAGCTCGACGTCCTTTTCCACGAAAATCTACAATTGTCGTTAATAACCGAGCATCACTCGACTCGGGGAGATTCCGACCCAGCTGCTCCCTCTTAAATTAGATCTCACGACAATAAAAAGAAAATCCTTCTGTTCAACCCTCGATGATGAAAATTCTGAGGATAATTTATCGACTTTATTGTTATGTTTTAAAATCAAATTATCAGATTCGGGCTTGGCCAAGCGTAAGGAGAGCGACCTCGATATATCTCCCGCGTTCAAGAGAGAGATGGATCTCCCTTTGTAGTCGAACAAAACCGACGGAACCGGTATGACGTACTCGCAATACTTACGTATACGCCTCGCGGCACCGGCAACTTCGAGAAACTGAGCTATTGCCCGGGAGCTTCTCACTTGTCCCGAGGAAAAAAAAAAAAATACAAAATAGCGAGAGGGAAAGAATTCTGCGTTTGAAAGAGAAAATATGTACATAACTTTTATCGTTTGACTTCTGTCTTGCCAATTTAATATATTAGCTTCGATCATTTTGTATTTTGTGAATATCGAAGTTCGTATAATTACCCACATATAAACAAAAAAAAAATATATTGAAATAGTTCGATAAAATATTTGTTTGATTTTACTCGCACAATTGTTTTGGTCTTCGAACTAGCATAAATAACAATAAAACAGAACAATAGAAACGAAACACAAAAATAATTTATCTCGTGTAACAATATTTGTTCTGCGCAAACAAATTTTAAATTACGCTCAAAACAAACTTTTTTTTTCTGTATGTGCACAAGACGTTTGCTAATACATCATAAAATTTTCAACCCTTAGGGTTATTTCTATTTTCAGCTTTTCGGAATGCCGAAAGGCCTCGGACGAGGACAATTTCAATTTCAATTTCAATTTAGAATTTTATTCTCTCTCGTATCGTCCGGGGCTGTGACGGAAGGTGAGAGCGCGTATGACGCGATAGAAAAAAGTATAAAGATCATCCGAAAAACATCCGTTCCGGTGACATCCAAAAGCGATGAGGGGTGATGCGAAAAGAGCGAGAGGTAAAAACGCGCGAGCTCGTTAACCATCGTAATCCAGTAGGTTGGCAGAGGTGGTGTCGGAGCAATTAGCTGGCCCGGTGGACACGTAAGAGCAATTTCGCGAAAGGTGGCCAACATCTAAACGAGAAAAAAAGAGATAAAATCCAAGAGGGAGAGCAAGAGAGAGAGAGAGAGGGAGAACTGATCGATTGCCGTGTCATCGGCTACCCATTATAGGCTTTTTAGATAGCGAGAAGGTTGCCATTCAGTGCACCAGCATCTTTCCACTCTTCTTGCTATCGAGATTTCGGACTCATTCGGTAGATATCGATTCGGTTTTGGATTCTCGCCCGAGGGTACACGGATTGCGAGTGAGAATTTTAAAATCAAAATAAAGATGTTGATTCGACCATTTTTTTCTCTCCGGTATACTTAGAAAAATGAAATCGTCAAGTCGTCGGTATTCCCACCTGTCGCGAAAATCAACAACCTCCTGAAAAATATTCTATCGAGCTATGAAAATATTGTTTTGGCAATATAAAAATGCACATTTAATTGGACAAACGAATTTTTCTCTTAATGTATGAAATCCTGAGCTAAAAAAATTCCAATAATTTTAATCTAGTTTTGGACAAAAAATAGAAACACCTCTGAAACCGCCAACGTGGCAGAATCCAGGAATCCCATCCAAGAACATGGAATACGTTAAGTAACCGAGTCTCCTTCTGTTCTTGCAAGAATCGTACATGAATGGGATTGCTTCAGGGATGAAGACAAGAAGAGCGAGAGAGGGAGAGGGTGATAGGAATACAAGGAATTGGGGCAACGAGCCCAAGGACAGCTCTTGCGCGCCCGCGCATAAGCTCAGCCAGAAAGGGACAAAGATCGAGAGAGAGCGAGAGAGAGAGAGAGAGAGAGAGAGAAAGAGAGAGAGAGGGAAGAACACACTCGAGCGGTGTGAATGTACCCGTAGGCGTGCAGGGGAAGGCAACACACAGCAGCAGCAGGTACACCCCCGTAGAAGGCTGGCAGGATAGCGTAGGTGAGCTGAAATAGATCGATGGGCCGCGCTGCGCACGCAAGTGGCTCTGGCTTGGTATCCCCTGCAGGAGTAGGGATACCGTCATGGCGTGCGAGAGTGAACGAGGAAGAGAGGGAGAGAAACATCGAGGGGTGTAGAAAGAGAGGGGCTCTTGATATGGGGTCGAAGTAGGGGGTGCGAGGGAGAGAGCCGACCGAGTAGGAGAGAGAGGGAGAGGGAGAGGGCACGCGACGGCATCTCACCTGTTTGCCAACCCGCCAGTCTGGTTTACGCGCCCGGTCATCCGCCGGCGCTACAAGTGGTAACCGCTCTCTCTCCTTCTCTCTCTCTCTCTCTTTCTCACCCTCTATAGTCTCACCCTTTACTCGCTCTAGCTGGTCTATCCGTCGAGCACGAACCCGCGAACGCGTCTCGTCAGTGTAAAAGTTTTTTCTCTCCAGTTGAGAGGAGGTTTTATTGTGCGACAGGAGTGAATAAGAACGTCAAGGAGCGAGGAAACAGCGGAGAGGGTCCTCGGGGGAGAAGTTACACCGGGAGGTCAGTAGTACCAGTCAGCGTTATGTCAGGCGCCGACGCGCGACACTGCCCGCGTGTTCGGAAGCAATTTACTCTTCTACGTATTCGTTTCATTTTTCTGCCGTGTTCTTTCGCTGTAGAATTAATTGGTCTGGCTAAAACAGCCGCTGAGAAAATTTCTCGTATCCAGGAGAAATGTGCGGAATTGAAACAAAATTTCTCTCTCTCGCGTGACTAATCACAGCTCGAGTGTATTAAATGCCGAGTGTGCATCGCGGCTATTTCTCGCATGCGTGTCCTTGAGTCTTTTTAACGAACGCACTAAAGCCAACGTTATACGGTTGATTAAAAACTCTCGCACATGGCGTGTTATTTAGATCAGGATGAGGAAAGTGTGCGTGCACTAGTGACTCTCCATGCGAGAGTTTCGATTTTTTTTTTTTTTCGTCAATGTTTTCAACTAATTTCGAGAGGTGGAAATTTACCGATATAGACGTAGGGTATTATCCGAGTTATTCAACTCTGTACGTTCAGTGACTATCCCGTATTACGTGTTAAATCTACTGGAATAGCCTTGATGCAACAATAATGAGTAATATTACATATGTACGTAACACGGCAATATCCGTACGGTAATGGGCCTCGTATTATCAAGGATCAACCTCGGAATTTCAATCATTCGAATTATCAAGGAATTAAATGGGAAAATAAAAAATAGCGAGATGAAAAAAAAAAAATATACTGCGAGATTGTTTAACGATAACATAACTTTTCAATGACAGTAAGAGCAGAAATTGTTGCCTTGCTCTCTTGCTCTTTCTCGCCATCTCGTGTATAACAGAGGCCAATGAGAAGTATAGTCTCGACGTAAAGTAGAATGCACCCAATTTTCGATTTTCACGTACTGAGCGCGTAGCGAGCTTTAAATTAAGGTCACGGTGGTCGGGTGAGCCTTCCAATATCGTTTCTGTACTTCTGGTTCACTCTCATTCTTCCTCTCTCTCTCTCTCTCTCTCTCTCTCTCTCTCTCTCTCTCTCTCACTCACTCACCGAAATCGATGCAAATGAACCGTTTATTGAAAAAGCGAACAGCGTGCAGCGGTTTATAGCGTACTCGGAAAATTACCATAAAATACAGAAACCTCGGCTTTTGAATCGTTGTTTTACCTCTCTCTTTCTCTCTTTTCCATGATCTATTCGCAGAAAAACAGTTTTTGATGATACGCACATCCGCAATGATAATAAAGAAGAGAATCTGGGAGAGCTGAGCAAATATTCAAGCGTAAAGGAGAGCGTGCCATTCTATATTTCATTATTCACATTCATTTGCGAAGTTATTTGTTTTTCCGACGACTCGATTGACTGGAATTCATGCGCGTAAAATTAAGAATTTTTGTGCGATGAAATTGGAGTACGCACGAGGAGAAAAAGTATCAGATAAATATTTACGTAGTTACGAGTGGATGATTTGATTCTCAATACTGGCGAGCTAATATGTAACATGAAAGTAATACTTATGTGCTTTTAAGCTTCCCTATCAAAATTAATATCTCATTTTCAATAAAGATATTAATGTTTCTATTTCAGGGAAATTTTTTATTTTAAGGCGACAAGCTCCCCGAAAAAGAAACTTTTTAACCAATTAAATGCGTACATTCTTGTACTACCAAAATGATATCCTGTACCATAAAAACGACATTCTTGCACTGAATTGTCAAAAATAATATTCTCGGAAATATAATTTCGACAATAGATATAGAAACGCACCTTTAGTTGGTTCAACAAAATCTTTTTTCCAATGCATTCCTCGATCGTACGCGTGGGCATTTTGTTTAGAATATCATCGGGCTATAATCAAACCGCACCTTCCTTGGAGAATTTCACGATCGAAGAAAGCATATCGGACCGGTCGGCACGCAGAAAGGCATTCCGTACTTCCGACGATTTCTCATTTTCGAATCTCTCGCACCCGACGAGAGTAATTTTCGAGTTCCGACGACGTCGACGCGATTTCATTGAAATTCCCCGTGAGAGTACGACATGAAACTACGATAATATATCTTCCTCTTGCGTTCCACGTTCGCACCACGCGGGACGCTCCTTTTGATATATTTTAAAAATATTCAGTTCGATTGTCCGAGTCGAATGCGATATCACGGGCCAATATCAATTGAAATCGAAGAATCAACATTTTCACACCGTATTTTATTTTTGAATTATTGTCTGAAATTTGAGTTATTGTTTGAAAATGTTTTTATTCGAAAGAAAATTTTTATTATAACAACGTTTTACATAAAAGAATAACTCAGAAATTTATTCAATTTATCAGGCAATTCTGTAACTGCTTATTTTTTTTTTTTTTTTTTCTAAGAAGAAACTTTTTTTCGGCTCTTCAAGTCTATTTGAACAGCACCCTATAAACGTTTTGACGTGGAAAGTAAGAGCTCGCGTTTTACATGTAAATCGTTTCACGAGAATTGTTGGAACGACCTGGTCCACCATAAATGGCATGAGAAAATCGTACGTTTTCCGTGCAGTAGGACAAAGGATTGCGTACTCCACTTTCAGCGAAAAGCCGAGTTCTAACGATCATATATAGAGTGCATTCACCGCCGTAGAGGATTAAACGTGGTTGAAGGTGAAAATTAAAAAATGACGAATTTTCGTTCTTGCTAACTCGTTATTCTTACGAACAATGAATCGTTCTTCTATATTTTAACTCCAATTCACTCAGTCAAACCGAGTATAACCGAGCAATTAAGCGAAGAAAATACATTACCATTGTATCGTTCTTCATGCTGCACTATTATGAGATGGAAATTTTATAGTTTTTATCTTGACGATCTAAAAATTTATTGAGATTATTTAATATTCATTTAAAAATATAGAAAAATGTAAATAATTCAGAATAAAATGGTTTCCAGCAATCCAAGAAAATGTATTTCATCTAGTAAATTAAATATTTCTTTCAACGGCTTCAAGTAATGAGCACATTCAACAAATTTTATCTTCAGTGAATAAAGTATTAAAAAACCATAACCTGTTCTCAAATTTGCCGATAATATTCGCGAAATTTGCACCTCAATTTAACCAATTCTCGGAACGTTCTTTTTCGCTATTCTCAATGAGATAGACGCAAGAATACGTGACTGCAAAAATGAATCCTCTCTCGTATACATTTTCGCGAACACCATTTTCCCATCGTAAATCTCGAGATTACGCGTTGCGCTGGGTTCCCGGTAAAGCACGGTCGGCCTCGGGTTTTCTTCAACTCTGAGATTATTTACCTGTCTCGCTTCAGGAACGTCGGGAGGGGGTACTTTTATCCTCTTTAAAAAATTTAAAACCCACCCACGCGCTCGAAAACTCCAAGAAAGTAGTGTCCTTCCGACGCGACGCATGCTAATTACTAGGACGCGAATGAAAAATTCCGTCATGTCCAAAAATACGAAGCGGGGATCAAAGATATTGCGAAATAAACAAAAAATGCTAACTTGTACATAATTAGTAACATAAATAGCGACGCGTGAAATCGAGTGATTATGAAAATGAAACTTTATCAAACGAAGCTATTTTTTGATCTGTGTGGTTTAATATAACCACATATTATTTTTTATTCCATAACATCTTCAGAACGAGGATATATATGATCGCTCGTTAAAATAAATCAACGAAAAACGCCATAATTAACGACGTCTTCCTAAAATAAAGCCAAGAGACATCGAGATATTCGAAGAAGCTTTATGACCCGGAAGAACGGTACTTCAATGTCAGTCTATCTCGCGTGAAAATCGATCGTCAATTATTTTTAACGCATCTTTTTATACGGAGGGGAAAAGAGGATCGTGCTCCCTGCGTGCGAGCACGAGATTGTCGATAAAACCCGACTATGTATGCGGCGTACATACACACGCGTACAAAAAAAATCTAGATTCGAATGCACCGATTAAGTTGCGTATCGACCCTTTATTTTTAAAACGCGATGGTATCGACTGTAGCTGCTCGCTGCGTCTACTCGCGCGAAATTTCCGCATCGCCGGATTCCCCGTTATTTCGCGTTAACGCCCATGTACGGTTAACTGTTGCGACTCTCCCAGACTCACGGTAATCGTCAAGTTTTAACGAGACGCCTCCCGTGGCGCTGTTTGCGTATATATAGCGATCTATTTTGATTTCAAGGTGAAATTAATCACGACGATTCATACCGAGTAATCAGAAATCGCATAGGTAGACGGAAAGGACATTCTTCGAATTTGATCAATTTTCTTCACTCGGCAAGATTTGAGCACCGAAATAGTTTAACCAAGCATTTATCTAATTCGAAAACGAAAATTGTTTGAATTCCCAAACAGATATTCCGTTTGCGAAAATAAATATTTACATGGAAAAATGTTTTTCGGTGTAACGTGCAGAAATTTTTACGTATCACGAGGTTGACAATTTTCGGCTTACGTTCTAAGAAAAAGAAGATCCACTTAATGGCTCTTCATGCTGTGTTCTCTTTTGCTTGAGTATTATGACTTTTCGACCTGATTTCAAAAAAAGCTTCCCGCACAGAAAATTCTTTATCCTTTTAAATTACAGAAAAGTTCATAACGATGTCAGAGTCCTGTTACAAACCATCAGCGACAGAATGGAAATTTCTCGACCTCGACTTCACGTTCTAATCCACGAAGTAATCGCCAGCGATAAAAAACTCAAACGAATTTCATCCGTTTTTCACATTATGCGGAGCGTTAAAGTATGCGTTATAGAACATGTAGTTCCTCGTATACACCTTATACGAGCTCTTCTCTCTCTCTCTCCTCCCCCCCCCCCTCTCTCTCTTCCACCCACGCAAGCTTAATCCGATTTATTCGTCTCGGGTACGCGACCGGGATACCAAAGTTAGTATACTGTACAGTGAAATATTTTACCCCCTCCATCCATTAAATTTTCCTCCGTCAGATATCTCGTATCGATACCGAACTTTTCGGTTAACGATCGCTCCTGCATCCTGATTCGTATCGCCGAGACAAAAGTAGAAAGAAAAGAAGAGGGAAAAGTGGCTAGAGTTTGCCCGACATTTTCGGAGACTCTCGAGATCCAGATAGAGCACAAGAGAGTCTCGCCCGTGCGTTGCTCCCTTCGTGCTAAGAGCGCGTTCGAGGCTCGCGCCACTTTTGGTGATTACGCCCTCTCCAGCGGCCCTCCCCTCCCCTCACGGGGGAGACAAGGAAACTCTCGCGAAGCGTGAAATTGCCTCTCTGTCAATCACACCCCGTAAAATACGGGAGAACGAGCGGAAGATATACATATATATTTATATATCGCACGGGAGGGGGTCCGATTTACATCGAGAACGTGTCCAAGGGTGTGACGTATCGCGTTAAAAAATTTGAAATATACCGTGACGTCTAATAACAAAAAAAGCGACATTCCCTCTCGTCTTGGGCGCTTTCATCGATTTTTTTTTTTTTTTTTTTACCGATGTCGTATCGAATTTACGAGACGAACTGGCGCACGTGTGTCGGCTGAAATATTAACCTGTTTCACTGAATAACTTACAAAGTCGATAATTGTCGGAAGAGGGTGGAACAAATCGCGGGGGATCATCCGCCGGGGGTTTCAATCGCTTTCGAGGAAAAGTTAGACATTTTTGTTCGTTTTATATGCTACATGTGCGGTCAGAATGTGACAGATGGTCGTCGTTGACGCGAGCGAGTAAAAGCACGTAAAAGGGGTTGCCGTCTCTCACGAAGGAGGGCTTTATCTCTTTTGATAATGCTCGCTCGAACGCGAATAAGTGCTCGCCCGCGCACACTCTCACCTTTTTTCACGGCTTGATAAATATCGAAAGGGCCCGATAAAGCGTAACGTGAAAAAACTGGATTAAATAGAGCCAACTCTTTTGATTTTTATTTTAGGTGAGAGATAACTGGCAAAGTTGCGGATGAAACGTCATTTTGCGCTTCTTGGAATTTCGCAAATTTCATACAATAATTTTGAAACACTCTGTACAGAGTAGTAGAGTGAGAAATTTCGTAACACAAGATGAGCTACGTGTCTGCGAGGATCAAACGGTATAGAAATTTCATCAAAACTTTTACCCGTCGTGTACATCGAGCTCGCGCTTATCGACAAATTCAATTAGGTACAACTGTACGAACGAAGATTACTCACTTTTTCGCGATTGTGCCGGAGGAGGAAATATGAATAATGCAACACGCAAGAGAGTTGGATGCAATTAAGAGCGCGCACGGTCTCACGTGTCTCTTAATGTATACATATTATATTCGCTTAAATAGGTCGCGATCTTGAATTAATTGCTGGATCTTCACACTCTGAATTTCGCCTCGAATTGCGCGCGTGGGCGGTCTTTATGCGAACTATTATCTCTAATTAATGACGACCTTCGATTCGTCGAGAGTGGCGTATTTGCTCTTGGCATGATTCTGGAGTATCGAATACCAACGTTCTCGATGTATCGACTGCTACAGTTTAGTCACTATAATTCTCACTCCCGAAGAATATAATCAATTGATTCGCTATTAATAGTTTAAGCAGTACGAAAATATCGTTGAGTTCGATTTTTCTCGATTTCGTTGTAAAATGTATTTGAATCGCGGAATATTTTTACTTTGTTTCTCTTTTCACGCGCATAATGACTAATATGATCAATAATGACTAACTCGGTCAAAAATGACCAACTTGGTCAAAAATGGTCAAATGGTAAAAAAAAAAAAAATGGTCAAAAATTATTTCATAAATGTGTTTTTCCGTTATTTAAGAGTATTTTAAGAAGATATGTGAACTTGTTTTGCGAAAAAAAATTTTCTCAAAATATCGTTGGACTCCAACGACGGAAACTTCAGATACATGAACTGCGTCTGCGTTTATTTCGATTCGAGGGAACTACAAAAGGTGGTGAATTGCAATTTCGCAGCGCGAGAGTTACGGCAACGCGGCGAACGACTGGGACGCGCCAGGGATTGACAATTTTTCCTGCGCGATTTCGTCGCGCAAAGGGAGTTGGCTGGTCGGTGAATCGAGATGAATCTCCCGTGGCGTGGATCGTTCTTGCGCAAATTGTACGGAGATGTGACCCTGAAAGTCGAGCGTCTCCTTTTTCTTACCGAGGCAGCCCGACAATTTTCGTCGGGGCAGGCGTCCTTTGACGAAGCCGTTCCACCCCCAACGTCATTCCCGACAAGGGCCTATCTGCATCTCTTCGGCACCAGCACCCTCCTTCGCGAACAACGATTCCTCCGAAGGTCATCCGCTGGAACGTTATTAAAGGCGCACCCGAGGTAACTAAGAAACTCGCATGGCGAGTCTAAACGAGTCACGCGGTGAGGGCTCGTAAAACAAAATTGCGTTTCACTGTACGAGCCCGTTCTCGTATAATTCGTTCTCTGGATGAAAAAAAGGGCTACAAGAAAAAATTGAAGCGCGCGCGATCGGATTCCGATAAACCGGTTCGAGTTTTCCGTTCCGCTACGGAGGAACCGCGTTTTAATTATGAACACCCCGCAGGGCTGAAAAAGAGACGAAAAGGGAGAAAAAAAGGGGGTGAGATCACGGTCAGTATGCGCTGGGGGTGTGTATACGCTTTGATGGAATTAATAACGATGGGTAGGCGCAGTTTGAGCGTCCCTTTGTTATGGTTCGACGTTTCGCGAGTGTTACGCTCTCGCACGGGACTCGCGCGAGAACGGCTATTGTGTGGCGAGTTTTGCGCCTCGTCGAGCCTCTAATATACGAGGTGTCGCGTCATTTACTCGACACGCTACTCGAAACTTTTCATTTTTTTGTTTGGAAATTGGCTTGGTCGAACAAAAAGCTCTTAGATAACACACAAAGCAAAAAAAAAACACAAACACAAATTTATAAATAAACTTAAGACGAGAGACCGAAATTTCTTTAAATATATATACAAACTTGACGTGTTTTAATAAAAGTGGAATGTCTTAACAAATCTTAGGAAATTTTGACAGTTTTTCACCAGACTAATCTTGACTGATCTTATTGTTAGCTGAATTTCGGTTTCATAAACGAAAATGAATTTTTGTTAACTGGAAGCTAAAATAAGACCATCTTTTGGGCTTAATGGCGCCCATCTACATAATGTACTTTATTCGTGCGAAAACAAGAAGCTTTCGATACTTTGAAATTTCAACTTGCTTCAGTTGTTCGCGCAAATTAACCATATAATTTATGGAGGGAAAAATTAAATATTAATTGGGAACTGAATAATTTTCTTATGGTAATCGTTCGAAATTCTCAGATCGTTGAAATATAAAATAAATGGAACACCGTGTATATATCTAGACCCATTCCCGAGTAGTAGGAATTCCGTATGCGCGGTTAGTGCCAATTTTCAGCGCAACTGATTCTCAATTAACGATAGTAGCGAAAGCCGAGAAAAAATGAATCGCTGCAGTGCGTATTCGCGGTCGATTAACGATCCGGGTTTGAACGTATTCTCTGTGTATTCAATGCGTTTCAATCGTTTGAATTGTTTAAACAATCAATCGAGAAATTCGTATTTTATCAATTTTATTCAATAGTCAATTAATTTTTTTTTTGTTAATTTCTTGAATTTCGTAAAAGTTTAGCAACTTTTTATGTTCATTTCAGCATAATAACGTAGTGTTTGCAGTTTTAACCGTATTCAGACGAAACTGCGCTCGTCATTGATTATACAGTTTTGCGTCCCTATGCATTTTATCAGGAAGAATAAATGTGAAACTTGTGGAAACTCGGGTCACCCATTGTGCGTTGCGTGTTACGCACGAAGGAGTCTCAGCTGGAGGCGAGGGGAGAATTTCTCGATACGATCAGCTCGTTGATCTCGTGCGTCAGTGTACACGTTCACATAAATCCACGCGTGTTCGTACGTCACACTATAGTCTATTTCGAGATTTACCTTTCTCCTAAAAGCATTCTGATAATCTTATGTACAGCGAGTGAACCAACCCCGGAATATTCAACCCTATCTGCCATCTTAATGGATTCATTCCTTCGCGATCTATCAATAACGGAATTTTTTTTATAAATATCTGACATTCGTTAGCCGAGACGAGTCGCAATTAAGAATGTTGAGAAAATACTGCCAGAGTGGGAACTTTACTATTCGATATTCGAGCAATAATCTTCCCAAACATCGAAAGTTTCGGCTGTCCGAGAATCGATTTTTGATTCTTATCGATCGGTTCGAGTTCAATATGTGTGTTAGGTATATGTATATATTCGAGTCAAGGCTGACGCTCTTTAAAACGTCTGGCCTGCGTATTTTCGTTCGCTCACTCTCGCAGAAAGCGAAAAATCTATAACGCCGTGTAGCGTGCCGCGTTAAATAACGAAAGCCTCGTACGATCCCTATCTAACCGTCATTTATATTCTCGACGCACACGACGCTCGAGATAAACGCCCGTTCTAGTTGAAAATCTATCATCTTCGCGATTTGCACGATTTTTTTCTTCCTCGACAATATATATTTTATATCTATTACCTGTTACGCGTCTATAAAATGTCGAGTGGAAAAACGAGAAATTGAATTTTCGCGAGGGGCAGGGTAATAACCGAGCTCGCGTTAGCATAATCCATCTCGATCTCGTAAATTCCCGTAAATTCGACGCATCGTGCTTCGTTAATTCAATTTTCTCTCCCCTCGCGTTTACTTATCACTCATCCTCGATTATTCTTCTTTACGTGCCGTTTTCGCGAAATCTCGCAATTTCTTTTTCTCTCTTTATTTTTTTTTTT
>NCVS01001532.1:12789-45491 GCA_003055095.1 Goniozus legneri | reverse complement strand
CCGATCGGAAAATTCAACTAGATTCTTTATCCGACTCGAAAGAAACGTAAAAATGATTGACGCACAGAGGAACTCAGCCAAATTGTCTCTCTTTTTTCCATGACATCGCTCGAGCTACTTTAAATATCAAGAGAAGAGAGTTCTCGGGTGTGAAAATATTCTCAAAATATTATCGCCTTGATAAGTGGGTCTAGTGCAAGGATAAGGGTGCTCGGTCACGCGAACTCTGATATCTTATTCTTCTCGCGTTGATAACAACACTTCTACTAAGAAAAATCAACAGCAACAATCGACAAATAACAACAACGATAAAAACGTAGCAATGCTATCGGTTATTGTATTGCAGTTATAGCTGTTGTTATTTTCGCTTTATCGAAATTGAATGGAATTGTTATTTTCAACCAGGTAGATAAGTCGCCACGAGTGCATAACGCATCGGATGATAAATTTTTCGATAGAGGTTTTGTCGATAAGCAATATTGCTGATAGAGATACGAATAATGCTTCCGAGTTGAATAAATATCCCTCAGGTACGAGAAACACCATTAGAAAGAAGTAGGTCGTGCGCGCCAGAGGGAGAGAGCAAACGGGCGAGTCTCTCGTTCACCTGTGCTATTCGTAATATACATTCGTATACACACTCCGGGTGTTATCGGGGTACGGATCGATACTTACGCTCCTAGTTCGTAATTAGATAAAGAATATACACAAAGCACACTTTTCCCGGAATATCCTTGTTTACTGTTACCTTTAATCCACCATCGGACGACATATTTCAGCTGAGGCGTAAACAGACAAAAGTCGAAAACACGTGAAATGTTTTCACGTAACGTATAACAGAAATATCGAATTACCATTTTCTTATTTCACACTGGATCTTTCCACGAGAACGAGACAAAGGACAGACGTTAATGGCTAGCTTTGTACGCACTCTAATCTACGTCATTCTTTTCAAGGACACGAGTAACTGTTTATATATATATATATATATATATATATATATAAATATATATAAATATATATATAAGTATGTGTGTGTGTGTGAGTGCACATATATAAAACAGACTCTTTCTCTCCACTCGCTATTGGAGTTGTGGCCAGCGTAGAAAGCTAAAATGAAATCCGTGTTTATTCTATCGTCCCTGGCTGGGAAAGGGGTGAAAAACGTTTATTACCGAGATGTATATTTTTTTTGATAAAGCGCGCCAAGCTCGACCGTTTGACCGTCGGCGCTTTCCAAGTTCATTACAACGTGAAATATATACAGCTTAATCGATTTCCAGCCAGAACGCAAAGTCTTTTTCTGGCCTACCCACTGCTTTCGAATTCCGCCCTCGATTTTTTATGGAACGCTTCAGTTTTTTTTATAATAAGGCAAGGAAAAAATGAATATTCGAAAATTGATGAGAATTGTTCATCGGATGGGAAGATTGCGTTGAATTTCAGTGGCACGTAGAAATAAAATTGTCAGAGGTTCGCAAAGTTTGTGATCAACGTTCGGATTAACAACAGCGTATCGTACTGCAGTTTCCGATTGCCGCAATCCGAATACAGATAATTCGAAATCGGCTTATAGCTCACGATACAACGGTCCAGGCTTATAATCTCTGTTTTCAGTCACTCGATTAGAACACGATGTAATAACGAGAAACACGATAAATCGGAATTTACTGGTTACAATTCTTCATTTCGACGAATCGTGTTTCTGGCAAATCTCGTTCAACGTCTGCGAGCTTTTCGAACGAAGTTAACATGGGATTTGAGAAATTCTTTCGGAATGAAACGACGAGGAATACAATTATAAGATTGTAGTTGTACAATGCCTATGTTTTGTTGCTATTGGTACTATTTGAGTTTTTATCATTTCGAATAAGCAATATCACAGAAGAGATTCATAATCTTTGATTTCAGCCAATCGATTAGAGCGGCATGTTATAACGAGAGACGGTGAATCGGAATTTACTGGTTACAATTCTTCGTTCTGACGAATCGTATTTCTGGCAAATCTCGTTCGAAACGTCGACAAGCTTTCCGAAGGAGGTTTACGTGGGATTTGAGAATTCTTTCGAAATCCTGTCTCGCTTCGCGTCTTTCGCAGTATTAAAGAAGGATTTGACGGTGACGTGGAAAATTTTCCAAACGTTCGGTAAGCGCGCGAGAGAGAAAAAAAATGTGCATATTTCGCTGCGAATTGAACAGATAAAGGCGCAGTTTATCGACCGGCCCGCTAATTGCGCTGAAATCGAGGTTCAACTCGCACACGCACATCCGCACAAAAGAACTTAATTTCCGTTTTAATACTTTTAAGTCATTACTCGATGTGTTTTTCGGAGGGGCAGAATTTTTCAACAAAATGTACATCTAATTTAAACTTCTAACCGAATTTCCCTCCATGTTTTATGCGAATTAAAATCGATCGATGGAGGTATTGCAGAATGTAGAAGTTCGTAATACGAATTACCGTGTCGGAAATTTTCTGTTCGTAGAATCCTCGTTTGCATGCAAATTAATTTATTCCTCTCAACTTTTTCCATCCGGCATAAACACATACGTACCACCCACACATGTACGATAGAGAGAAAGAGAACGAGAGAAATAGGGAATCCCATTAATAATGATGTAGCTCTCATCTTTTCTCTCTCTATCAGACACAGGCAGTCCTTACAAGCCCCTTTCATCTTCTCTCTTCGCTTCCAAGTTAATCCTTCCACTGCCACCTTCTGTTCCTCCATCGATCGATCTAATATGCTTCTCGACAGAGTCTTCGTGTTCTTTTATCGAACGAATTCTTGGCTCCGTTTACGGTTTTTTCGAAACGTGTCTCGCGTCAAAAAACTTCACTTTACCTTTTCGGCGTATGCAATTTATTCTCGTGGGCTGGTCCCTTCACTCGAGAAAATTCGCGACTGTATTGCTCCGATGGGAGGTCGGACAAGCTCCAAGCACATAGACACTACATCTACACTCCAAACTTGCGAAAAAAATCGTAAACAACACACGCATACGCAAACAACACGACGCTACTGAATTTACAAAATCATAATGGCCGTGCAGTGAAGCACGTGACCAAACAAAGATAACCAAGATGACCAAGATTGGGACCTACGCCGTAATATTACAAATCTTATAATTAATAATGTAATAATAAATACATATATTTATATACAATTATACATATATCAGTATTTATTTTCATAAAAAAAAAATAAAGACAACGATGATCATTTTTATCTATATTATATTATTTATTATATTAAACTCATTGTTACGATATACGATTTAATATTCATAACGAAATACTATTTTGTTCGTGCTTTAATTAGTTCTCATATAGTAGCGGCGCCACTTACGAATTAGCTACGGTGTGGTGTAGGTCCCCAGTCTTGGTTACTACGCACTACGCAATATTTTGATCGGCCATTTTAGTTTTATAAAACCGATCGCGCCGTATCGTGAGCGTATTGTGTACGTTTTTTCGCAAGTTTCTTAGTGTAAAGTGAAAAATTCTTGAAAAATTCGATCGGTCAATCGCTACGATATAATTTTCTTCGGGTGTAGCTTCGCCGTAAATTGAAAACTGCGGTCGATGGGTCTCGAAAGGTTTCGCACCCTTGGGGACAAACCTCTGTCTCGTTATAACGGTCAACGGTATCCCTTTCACGGCGTTGTGGGGAAATAGAAGTCGGTCTTGTTTTCTCGAAATCGACGTGAAGACAATTCGAGAACGCAATAAAATTACCAATCTTGAATTTTTAGTTCATCAAGAAACAAATATGTTACTATACTTGTTTACAATTACACATTTTTTTCAAATCGTGGATTATAAAAATTGCATTGAAAAAGAAGTGAAAATGAGTAAGTAAATATATAATAAGATTAAGGTCATTTCTTTGAAAGGTATTTCGCAAAGAAACGCAGTTAATTGAGTTTCATTCATTCGATTGATTAATGAGGATTATACCGTGCCTTTGACTACTTTTTTCCGACATTTTTCTCTCTCGATTCGAAGGTCTCATTTGTACCGAGCTACTATTGTTTCCTGGATGCGATAAAGCATCTCACTGATAAAGCAACTTTTTGACTTATACTTGTCGATATTACTTCGAAATTGAATATTCCAGGCGCCATAGTAGCCCACGTTACTTCGATATTCTCGTTCGTACAGCAACTTGTGCATTAAAATCTGCTTTTACCTTACATTCGGCCCTACGATATATTCAAACAAAATTATCTAAATATCTCTAATTTCACGAATAATGTAACACCCAGAGATACGAAATTTACTCGTCTGTAAATTTGCAGCGTTCAAGAAACAGACGGATCGTTCTTCGAAAGTTTCACGGCATTACCCTGGAAGCAAGAAAATCGGAGGCTCATGGTTTTTCAAGAAGTGGAGGCACGGGCTAAAGAGCCACCCCCGTCGCCGAGAGAGTTAAACTTTACCTCTTTGCACCCTTATCGTCTCAACAAAAAGGAGGTCAGTATTTCTCTCTCTCACTCCATCTCACTTTCCGAGTTTCCAAATCGAGTTTTGAATATTCTCCGCGTGATTAATCAACGAATCGTGTGAAATATTCAAGCGATATATCCATTTATCTGCCATAACATATTGATTCCGAATAGATTATTCATCCTCATTGATATGGGATCAAACGGAAAATATGGTAGAGGACCCGTTGACCGAGGCCTAGTTTCTGACCTTACCGATTTGCATGAATTTTGAAAAAGTTCGTTGTTTATAGTAATTGGTTGCTTCACCTCGATAAAAATTCTCGTTCGATTTCACTGCTAATTAATCTGCTTTTTATTTTCGGAACAGAAGGAACAGTTATACATAGAAGTACTTTATACGATTGCTAATACAGTGGGCGCCAGTACCGGACAATACGCGCACTATAAAGAGGACCTTTACGGTTACGCGCAAAAAGCTTTCGGAGTGCAACCGGATCAGCATCGTCGTTATCTGAACATCGCAACCGAAGAGAAGGTTCGTGTAGAATATCGGTGTCACAGCCAGTCGTTATATTACAACTCCCTTGTATTACGCGTTTTCAGCCACCCATAGTGGTCTTGACCGTGGTTGTCGTGGAAGCGGAAGGACTCGAGGCGAAGGATGCCAACGGTGAGTGATTCGTTTTGTACCGAGAATCGATAATTCGATAAAGCAACGTAGTATCGTATCGGTTCGAGATCAAACGAGCCAAATTGTGTCTCATGCCATGAAACAACGCAAAATAAAATCTCGGAAAAGTACCGAAAAATTTAATTTGGCCCGGGAAAAAGATTCTCGGCATACCAGTTTTGATTCATATTAAAAAATGTGAAACATTTTATTCATAATTATGATGCAATCTTTTCTGTTTCATTATCCCAGCTTATTATTCATACGTTGGTAAAAAATGCGTTGAACCAGCTAAATGTATATTTCTGTAATGTCAAAACGATATTTCGAGATATAAAAGTTAAATTCTTTTGGATGATGGAAATTGTTGATTCAATAAAAACAAACAATTTTATTATTCCATTAAACTGTCGAAATATCGGCATTTTGGTAGTATGGAATGAACATTCAGTTGGCTCAACAGTTTTTTTACAGTGTACATAATTTATTATGTGTTCCACAGGATTTAGCGATCCCTACTGCATGCTGGGAATTCAGCCTGGCAATACCGGCGTGCCGTTGAGTCCGCAAACGAATCTGACTGCTCATTCTCCTCATACGCCGCCCGCCTCGCCGCGGCAAACGATGCGAGCGCTGTCCGACGGTGGCGACAACGAAAACTCCCATCACGAGAAGCTCCGCAAGCACCATAGGTAACTGGAATCGTGTTCTCGTGTTCGCTATCCCACCTCGTTACCCACGACGCTTTAGCGATAATGTAGTGGCTATTGTGCTCGGCGAACCTCCTTCGAGATGGCCGATCGATAATTGTAATTGTCGTTTCGACGCGTGCACTTAGAAACGCATTAGCCCCTGCGATTATTACGTAGATCGTCGGGGAGATCAGAAACCGAATATTGTATACACGGGAAAACAATTCTCGTTCCCCGCTTTCTCATTTATTTTCTCGTAGAAAAAAATCACTTCCGCGCAGTGAGATTATTTTCTCGAATTTATGTGATTTATTATAATATATCTGAGGTATCAATTATGAGAAATTATGGCTTTAATTTAAGAGCTCAAGTTTTTTTGTTCGTAAAGACTTTTCCTTTACAAAAAATAGAATATTTTTTACACGCTAAAATAAGCAGAAAGTTGGAAAATTATCAAGAGAAGAAAATTTTATTTCTGGTGGCTAGAAACTTTGTACTGTATCACCGTGGTCAATATTTTTTCATCGATACTCTTCTATTGGGTATCAAATTGTCCTGACGATATTTTCGATTCTTGTTTCTTTCTGTTCCGTTCTGATAGAATTTTTTTTCATTAGATATAATTGTTCCTCGTTTCGGGAGTACCAATTAAACTGCGATGTCACCGACTGCTCGTTACTACCTTGAAGTCTTCGCGATGTATGACGAAATTGTTCCCGGTTACGCCAGTCGGCTCGCGTGCGCACCGTACGTAACGACAATGGTCCGCGACAACAATAGCTTTTCTGATTGAGGCGACTTTTGTTTCCGCGTTTCGTTATAAACTACCCCGACGGAGTGTCATTTGACGTAGCTTTCATGGCTCGCGCGAGGGCCGATTTTGTTTTCACCTTTGCGCACATAGGAGTCTCCACTAGCGATTCTACAGATACCGAATGGCCCAGAGTTGAGAATAAGGCAACTCTACCAACAGATGGACAAACCTGAAATTATGAATATCCTGAATCATCGAATTATAGCTTAACGAGACACAATTTATTTTTTTAGAGGATTTTTTCATTCAACGCAAATAAAATTTTTCATAACTTGAAGTGAAGTTGAAATTTGCCCATCTGCAGGATAGTTTAGCTTACATCGCGAAATGTGGAAATTCTTGTTGACATTCGTTAGATTGAATCCGCTTTTTCAGTATTATCGGTTTCAATATTATTCCACCCCTTCTCCGTTCCTACACTTTGTCTTACGACGTCTTTATTGTCGTTCCCAGCAACCAGAGCCCTGAGACTGAAACGCGATTATATTACTACACCCGTTTCTACACCGAGCACTGTAGGTACACGACGAAGCAGATATTGCGGATGTTGAACAGGCGTCGTGTCTCGTCGTGTGTTTATTATGTCGCGCGGTGGAACGTCCATTCCCTTCGCGGCGGATAACGTTACACGTTGAAAGACTTGACGGGATGAATCTTAACGAATGTATCAGACGTTTTGACGTTCAGCCGGAAATTAGATCTAGTAATTTACTAAGGTGAACCTGTGTGAGATTTAAATGCATATATAATTTGAAAGAAATAACAAAAATTACGACAACAGTAACAGCAAAATGAACAATAATGTCTCAGAATAAATAACAACAATATAAACTATTCACTCTTTGAGAAACACGAAGAGAAATAATTTGACCGTTGGTTTAGTTTCAGACTATCGTTCAAACGGAAAGAGCACACCAGCAGACGAGAGCATCGAGATTCATTGAGTGCGGCGGTACCAGCTAAATTCATTCGTGCTACCACCGTAAAATCGCACACTCTCAGTCCTCGCTGGAACGAGCAATTTCGTTTGTGAGTTACTGCCCCTAAAATCAATCTATCTCTTGGTCCCTACATTTATCTCTAAATTTAAGTAGTAAAACACGGCTTTCGAATTTCCAGCGATATAGACGATATTAATGCCGACATCTTGCACCTCGATATTTGGTGAGTTTTATTTACCTAAATGTTTTAGTGTGTACAGCCTAACCGTGATTTATCGTCCTTTCAGGGATCACGACGACGAGTCCTCGGTTTTCGACGCTGTGAGCAAGTTGAACGAGGTTCGGGGTGTCAAGGGACTCGGTCGTTTCTTCAAGCAAATAGCTCAGAGCGCACGTTCTGGCAGTCAGGACGATTTCCTAGGATGCGTCAATATTCCCTTGCAGGTAAGAATTTACGATCGAAATAGTCGTAGGGTAAATCTACCAATAGATGGGTACTTCAATAAATGGACAAACCTTAAATTATCAATAACCAAGAATATTGAATACTACAATTTTATTAGCTGTGCTAGAAAAAATTTTTTTTACAACAAAAATAAGATTGGTTACAATTAAAGGTGGAATTATAATTCATTCGTTTATAAGCCAATAATACACTTCAACTGGATAGTTCGTCCTATTCGTTTCTCAAACTGAGTTTTTTGAACTGTCTTCCACTATTTTATATTTTTTATTCTTTCTTTTATTTTTTAATTTTTCTTTCAGAATATACCAAGCGTGGGAGTCGATAGGTGGTACAACTTGGAGGCACGTACGCAACGCAGCAATATCCAAGGTAGGATTAGGCTGAAGTTGATGCTGTCGACTCGAGAGGATCGGGGAACTTCCGAGGAGGATAACTGGGCTGAGTTGAGACAACAAGAGAGACTTTACACAGTTTTTCTTAACCACGAGATGGATAAACAAGGGGTAAAATACGTCTATTTATTTTTCTTCTTGATGGAGATAAAATATTGTGGGGAGTGGATTTGTAGGAAGACTTCACTGGCGAATTACCGCAATCGGCTTTGACGATTCTACATCAACATGCTGTACAGGGTGACGTCACGGAATTGCAGCAGGCTATTATTAGATGGGTGGCTAGCTCGAGGAACCCCGCTGTTGATCCAAGAGTTCTATATCGATTGTTACAGGTTTTGTATAAAATGGACAATTAAAGCAAAATTTTTAAATTTGTATAGAATTATTTCTAAATAGACAATTTTTCATCGTTTCTGTTTAGGATTTAGATAGCCTCTGGAGATCCGATGATTTAACGCGAGATGAAGAACAGTGTCTGGCTGATTCGTTTAATGATTTCTTAAAAGTATCCCTTGATAAAATAAGTCAACATCGCATATTGTATCCACCACTTCATCGTCCAACAATATCTAAACTAGATTACCTCCTGAGGTTAGATATTGAAATATCGGTTTTCGAATTTCATTATAACGACATTAATCACTGTGATATATTTTATAGGTGTTTAGGTTTATTGTCAAATATGAAAGCTTTTCGTACTTGCTGTCCGTTCAATAAAGAGATTAGAGGTGAAATAATTACATCGCTTCGACAAGGCACTCTCGAATGGTAATGACTATGGTAATATCATATCAATAGTCGACGATAAACTTTTATTGTGTTATCAGGTATAACGAAACAAAGAGAAATACAATGTGCTACGATCACGAACCAGATCAGGATTCTGATAAAGTGTTGCAAGATTTCACGTGTCTTGTTATAGCGCTACTTGTCGACTTGGAACAGGGTCTCGTATATTATAACAGTCTTTTCGAAAGGTATTTGAATAATGTCTGAATTTCTATTAATTATTATTTACATTATACACATAAATGATAATATAATGTACATATATCATTTATCATGCTTTTTTCATTTATAGTATTTTATTATTATTATTATTATTATTCATTATTTTTATTAAATTTTATATGTAATCCTAATAATTATTTTCGATATTATAGTACAAACGGTGTTCCGTATTTTTCCGCTGTGTACAAGCAACTGGACAAGCTGGTGAGTATATTGGCTTAAATGGAAAACATACAAGCTGGAAGGGAATAATTTGGGATGTATCACACGTATTCAATACTCCCAAATGAAACGCCAATAACACAACCACGAAAACGCATAATTTTTGTTTCTTCTTTTTTATACATATATTTCACTGTACCGCGAAGCTGTATGTGCTGTTTGGCTTATATGCTTTAAGAGATAGCGACGTCGATAATTTTATACTAAATGTAACAAATTATTTTAACTGTTCGACAATATTCGCTGTTGCTTATGAGGTTTAACTTTTATAACTATATATCAAGTTTTGAGCTCGGTCGACGTGCTTACTGAACAAGAAAACAATGCATTATTCTAAACATATATATTTGTATGGTGTTTCAGAAAAAGATAAAACAAAAAGCTCAGAAACATTATCTATTATGATTGTAGAAAACAAAATTTGACGCTCAGGGGTAAAACGAAATGCTTTGATATATCGAAAGTCGCAGTGATCTGATGACCAAATTAAGATTTATGAAACGATACACTTTATCGGGTATTGATCATTCTTTGGAATAGAGATGGTTGTTCGAATCTCATTGTAAATGAATCCATTGTCTGTCAGGTCATCGCGATCTTACTGTACACAAGATGTTTGTCCATAGCTGGCGGAACACGTGGCAACACACATGGAGAACACTTCTGAGGTACTTTTTCATCGCCACCACCGAATGTTGAACTTTTTATTCTTCTCTTTGTGTGAATTTTACAACGAGAATTTTTAGTATAGAACGAGTCTATCTTTGCTTATATACTCTTTCCTACTACATAGCCTGTTTAAATAATTACCCGTTAGTCGATGAATAATTAAAAAAAAATACCTCATAATTTCTTATTCTTTGTCTAGCATAAAGTGGATTCCACTAGCTATTTTTCTACTCTTATTTAATTACTTTAAAAAATTTTTACTTCTGTCCAAGTTCCCTATAAAACATCGTCATTAATTAAAATTAATTAATTAATAGATGAGTTTTGGAGTAGAAAAAAAGTAGAATCCTCTTTACGCCTCCATCTAACATGTACAATTACATTAACACATTTCAAGTAGTACAATTCGTTATTATGGGCTGATTGGAAATTCGCTCGGTGGGTAAATGTGAAGCGAGAGTAATGTCATGAAACAGTTTATTGATTTTGCATGCTACGAGAAAAAAAGATTGCATTGAAAAACCGTAACTTCTAAGTTGGCTTCGTGAATTATAAATGTGTGTGATAAACTCTGATAGTGACACACGACATAGAAAATTATTTAGGGTAATGCACGTTGCCTGGCTCGTAGTTGCATGATGCACGTAGCTACATATCACGATCCAGATAGCAATCACAGCTCTCACTTATATAGTATTCACCCAGAATTGTACCTATTTGCAGTACTCATTTCATTATATATAGTTTTAAATTACATCGAAACAATAATTTTATTTGAAGAAAAAAAAAAGTTTTTCTAGTGATACCCATAACAGACTAGTCTTGTCAAGATTTGACAAAACTGGTTAAGATTTGAAATCAATGAAATTGACATATACCTCTGAGTGATTGAAAATGCAGTCCTATTTAATCGATTGTACATAGTATAGTTCTCCAAGAAAAAAATTCTTAATTGCATTTGAAAAATTATCTTCATAGATGCATACGGAGCTTGGAGCCAGAGTTACAACGGCATGTTTACAGTTGCACGGCCCGAACAGAGGAGATGATTATATTTTACCACCAGGGGCAGCTATTGGTACACCGATATTTGAGTTATATCTAGCGCTTCAAGATTTTGTAAAGTGAGTTATCATTAATATTTCAAACAATAATAAGTACAACTTTATTTTCTATTCATTTCCTACTTATTTTTAGTATGAAGGAAAAATTGCCACAATCGGACCACAAAACGTTAGCTATATGCAAGTATTACGAATGGTTTAGACCAGCCATCGATAAATGGCTAGATTTGGCCAAACTAAAAGCTATGCAGAGAATTAGGAGGGCTTCGGAATTGGATCGTATCTGCACCGGAGATTACATAGTTAAACATTGTACATCGGCTATAGACGCAACAGCTTGCTTCTATCGGGTATATCTAACTCCACTCAACCCTCACCTTGCATACAAATTCATTGTGTGAAAAAATTAACGACCATGAATATTTTAGATACAAGAATTCTGGAAAAAACTTGCGTGGCCAGACCTTCCAGGATCGTACAATTTTGTTCTGAAAGTTATCGATGTGAGTAAAGATTAGTCATATCTTGAGATGAAGTTGAGTTCAATAATATAGATTCAAATTTAAGAAAAAAATAACATAAGCAATTTTTTCACAGGCAATTTGTAGTTCCGCGGCGTTTTATGCTGAGATAACACACGAGAAATTATGCGAAAGTGGTTTTTATGACGATCAAACGCCTTATAAAACCACTGATGAGGTAATCGAAGAGGTAGAGTTGGCTTCGCACTAGATCAGAATTCCACGCTTCGCAATAATGTAGATGTAGTATATTTGTAGAAAAATAGTGGTTTCCACTATTTAATTGCATGAAAGTATTTGATTAGATAAATATGGAATATATTTTTTCAAATCCTACCCTGAAGAAGGCTCTCGAATAAATGTACAAAAATTTTATTATTAACGACAGATGTGTGTAGCTGTCAACGGTCTTGAATATGTAAGAAAATGGCTGATGGATCTTGGTCAGCAATTACACGTCGAAAAATTACTCGCTTCATTGGAAAATCAAGGTACGGAAAATGCAAGACTTCAATGGCGAAATACTTTAATGGCGCCTCTGGAACAAACACCTGGCAGAATGTTACTTTTCATAAATCAAATTATTTCAAGAATTGGTGGAAAGGTTTGTCATTTTTCATATCAGTCATATTCAGCTTGTTCAGCAATGTCAATAATTTCAATAATTGCAGATGAGAGCACCATTGAAGAAAGCAATGTTTCACCTAGCATGGTCACCTGATAGTTTACCAACTTCGGAAGCTATAGCTCCTTTACAAGAATATTTAGATGTTCATCTTTTGGCGCTGAACACAGCCTTACTGTCGTCAAATTTCACTCGAGTTCTGCAAGATATATGGGAAGTTGTTCTTGGGGAACTAAGTAATCAAATGGAAGGAAATGCTGGGGTTGGTACTTAAAATAAATAGCAATATCCACAAGATCAGTCTTGTCAAAGACTCTGGTCAAGACTTGTTAAGACTAATCTCATTGGAATCGCATATAGTAAAATATTAAAATAATGAGAATTATTATTTTATTTTTATTTATTTTATTTTACTTTAATGTTCATTCAGGATAAACCGGCGATGTTTTACGACCGATTACACGAAGGTTTGGATTTACTCACGAAGTACTTTTTTGCCGACGAAAAGGGCTTGACTTATGAGATGTTGCGATGCGAATCATATCTGAATGTCGAAGAACGACTCGAATACCATAAAATGGATACAACTTTGTTGATAGACCGATATTATCAACAACGATTATATGTAACGTTTTTTTTGCAGATATGTGATCTTTTGAGAATGCAGTTCTAAGAAATTTATTATTTACAGGACCAATTAAATACAATTAGTTCAGAATATGGTGTACTTACTGTAAGGGCGTATTTAAATCACGATTCTCTGTGTGTAGAAGTGATAAGTGCCCGTGATGTAATACCATTGGACCCTAATGGCTTCAGTGATCCATTTGTAATTATAGAGCTATTACCACGAAGAGTCTTCGAACATTGTGCCGAGCAACAAACCAATGTTAAAAAGAAGACATTAAATCCAATGTTTGATGAATGTTTCGAATTGTAGGTATATTTATGAAAACATTGTATTCAAATACTAAAATAATACTCGATTTTTAGCCCTGTCAGTGTGGAACAATGTCGTAGTCAAGATGCAATGGTTCTATTCACTGTGATGGATCACGATGTACTCACAGCGAACGATTTTGCTGGTGAAGCATTTTTGGGACTCAGCACCATACCAGGTGTGGCTGACACAAACACCAGCATAGACAATTTCCATGGCCTCAAACATCAAGAGCTACCTCTCATGCACCAAAAAAATCGAAGTACGTTTTCAAGAAATTTTATTCGAAAATTAAAAATAATTACATTCGATGTCTTTGCTAGATCATCCAATACTACAAATTTTGGAAACAAGAATGGGTGACAAGTTAGCTCTGGATTTCGTGAAGAAGCAAAAGCAACGCTTCGCGACTTAAATCTAAATACAAAGGAAATTGAGTGGTACTAAGAATGAAAAAATTTACTGCGAAGCGGAACGGTATTCGTCTCTGTGGTGGATCATCGTAACTCTTTCCGTGAGCCTTCATCTCGATATCATGAAAACCTTCTTCCAGTGGGAAGTCTTAATCGAATTATAATCGGTGTTGATAATAAGGGAAAATTATTTAACAAAAGATAAGAGAAAAAAATAATGAGATTATCCAGAACTATTTTTGTGTCAAAATAAACAAAAAATGGAAGAAAACGGGAAAAAATGAGTAAAACCTATCGGTGTGATGTATTTAAGAAATAAATGTTCAGAGCTATCGTCAAAGCAATCGAAGGTGTGAGAATACGCGATGCGATTAGACGTTGTCTTCTGCAATCAGGTTAACTCAAAAACGAATTAAGAAATACTTGATTCGAGAAAATTATTTATTCTCAAAATTTGATTATTTTTACAGATAGTGTTTTGATTGTTTTTAGCATTTTTGGGCATTTTGAAAATTTTAGGTATTTTATGTCAAAATAGTTCTGAGCACTACTTTAAATAGATATTTTAGTTTAACTGCCGTTTTGATATTACGAAAACAAACTCTTGAAGGAAGAAAAATTTTGTTACTGATGGCTCATAGAAATGAAAAATAAATTGTTTGATCTCAGAAAGACGTACCGAGGAATATATTTTTCCACTTTTCGCATCGCGTTGATATAAATCATAAATTTTCGACCTGTTGATGACTAATTCTCTCGATAGTGAATTATTTTCACTAACTTTCAACTCTAAACTCCGACGACTGTTTTGCTAATCCATTAAAAGTTACTATTCTTGACACGGTTAATGGAGAATAAGTAACAATGAATCCAATCAAAATTTTTTCAACTGGTGAAGCAAAAAGTTTTTTTTTCTTTTAAATATATCTGAGTCTCTTCTCAAAATATTTTCTTCTTTTGATAAAAAGATGTCTTGGTAGACGTCGCAGTGCTTATTGAACGCGCGTTAATTAAAGTACATTTAGTGTTTAATTTATGGTTTTTCATTGCTCGGTTGGAGAAGAGTATTCTCGACCCAGCATGATTGGCTAAAAAAATTGACAAGAGGCTGTTAACAAAATCAAATTGAATTATACCTTTTATAATGAAACACAAAAAAATTACGACTTTTCGTAATACTATAAAATAATTCAAGTACTACTGTATTTTTAATCGATAACTAAGGAGGGAATCTCATTTAACGAACGAAAAATTTCGTAATTCACAGTCCTATGAGTTTGTATATAAAATTGAAAATCAGAACTTGAACGGATTGAAAATAAACTATATTAAAAAAAATCACGAATTTGTGTAAGGAGACAAAGTAATTGTTCTGATTTTTTGTTATTCTTGGTGATTGATTCAATTTGTTTCAGATGACCTGAAAAGTAAATGTTGTGGCAAGTTAGCAATGTGAAAAGTTTATAAAAAATTTCCACACAAAAAATGAGATTTCCGCCTTGATCGATTAAAACAGGAAAATCCACTAAGTTGTTCAATAGATAGAGAAACAGGAAAATGTATCACGCGCGTATGACAAGAATGTAAGAAAAACGAATCGAACGCACATATGTCAATTTTTTTGATGCACGTATCACTTACGCCTCGCTGCATGGACGTCAAGTACTGTAGTTATACGTAATAACGATTAACGCATTGTGTACTGTATACTACATCTCTATATGTCACTCGCCTTAATAACGATGAAGAAGAACATCTCTTCGAGGACTCTTTTATCAGATCCTTGATATATATTTCGTGCATCGAATCTAATCGAAAATTCTATACTATATTTGCTTTTTCCACCTTTTTCAACCACCAGAAAACTTATGTACGGTCTATCTTGTATCGTAAAACGAATAAATTACTATAAATGTATATAATTTATCTTATCTATCTAAAACCTCATTTTTAACTTTTATTTATGTAAAAAATCTTATAATCTACTAAGGCAATTAATTGAATAAGTTTTCTCATGAAGAAAATAATTCATTCTGGTTTTGGACTCTGTGCAACATGATGGCCAATAGAACTGTCTTCCGGTCTTATTATCGGCTCTCCATCTAACTTTTCTAAACTCGGCAACCTTCGAGCTACTTCTGCCCTCCAATGTTCGACCTTTATCAACAGATAAGAAAATTTCACAATAACGAGAATAGCTATTTAAAAGATATTTGGAACTCACATCAGTCAATACAAAACCTTTAGAATTTGAAAATATAAAAAAAAATTTTTTTAATACTGTCAAATCATAACGTTTTTATATTGACCATTATGATTCCTAAATATCCTTAATACCACATAAAACTCAAATAGTGATAATAATGATAACAAACTTCGCAACTTTCATAAAGAGGATTTCCTACAAAAAGTAACTCCTGAAGTTTGGTCAATTCTTGCAATTTCGCTAATTCATTCCACTCTTTTACCAAATTATTCGACATGTATAGAACGCGCAAATTTTTCATCGCGTTAATTCCTTTCATCTTCTCAATGAGGTTGTACGAGATCCACAGTTCTTCTAACGTTTCAGCCAAATTTTCAATTCCGGCGAAAGACTTTATATTGTTACGACCAAGTGATAAAATTTTCAAATTTTTTAATGTACCGATACCTGGAATATTAAGATATGAGAATTATTCGTTTCAAATAAATGAAGATAATACCAGAAATTTTCTCTATCATATTTGTAGACAACGACAGTTTTTCGCAATGTATGAAAGTGGCGAGTGTGTTATCCATTTTTTCCATAGGTGGCCACTGAAAACTTAAGCATATTTCTGTGGCCGTAGCTATCTCCTTGCCTTCGTTCTCTTCCCATCTTCGTATAGCTTCTTTACAAGTAGTGGGTTTAGCGGTTGCCATAAATTAATGTTTATCGAACAAACAATAGATATGTGATTTTTAATGAATGTCTACGAGCAAATGTGAAAATTTTTACTATCACTTCCTGCACCGCTGCAAAGGTTATGACAATGCTTCACTTGTTATTCTTGGTTTCTACGATTTGAGCCTGGTAGCTTCTGGTACCAGGGGAATAATCGATGTTTAGGGCGCATGCGTCAACATCGAACTATCATATTCATCCACTAAATTCTACGAAAAATGAATTTCTCACTAAAGGTAGAAATAAATTTACAAGTGATTGACTTTTGACATTATGTGTACGCTTTATTGCTATTGTACAATAATCCGACAGGATTAGAGCCGTCTTGTGGTTGTTTCGTTTTTAATACAATAATATTACTTTTTTTTATTTATAACGAATACATTTTAAGGTACGAAATTTGATTATTCATAAATAAAATTTTTGATACTACGCCAAAAAATCATTTTGTATTTTCTTAAATTTAAAACGATGTTCTTTTTGGCAGTATTGTCATTTTTAGTACATTTTACGACAAATAGACATAATATTTCAAGCACATTTATAATGTCGCGGTAGTTCAACGTTTATTTTATAGCTCGGGTTTTTATCGTGCAACAAAATAATCGCACAGATGCCCTTAAAAGTAAAACTATTGGCAGGAAAAACCATCAAGAAATATTTGACTCGTTTTTTGTTGGAATTGATCTCATGGTCTCTCAGCGCATATCTCGGTCTGACATGAATGGTCAATTTCGTTTTATAAGTTTAAAGAGTTAATATATAAATATATCATATATGTACAAGATATAGCATATTGACAGATTATGTTTGTCAAGTAATTCTCAAGGTATATTTATACATTAAATTAGAATAGATTACTTGTACAAAATACAGAAAGGCACTTAGTCAGAAGTATTTTAGGTTTCTCGTTGAGAGACACGTCGGAATTCCTTTTGTTGTCTATTACTATGAAAGCAAATATTTGTCTTTCATCGAGCATGTCCCTTTTTGTCTTGTTTTTTTTTTTATAATTTGTTTTTTTATAGGTAAGACGTTACAAAACTTATATTTCACGATTTAAAGATTATAAAACTAAGGACTCAGTATTACGAATAAGTTTTGGTCCATTTGTTTCGGTGATTATCTTCTCATTAAAAACAAGAGAATGAATAGAAGAGAGTGAGATATCGAAAAATAATAATTTCATTCAATATATGTTCACCCTGTTTGAATTCGTAGGCATATTGATTATCTTTTTTCTATCTTATAGATATAACGATTCACAATATGAACTAGAAAAGGGTCTACCTGTGTGTATGTTTTTACCGCGATCACAAGAAGTATCGAAGAAGAAAATATACATCACTATATGAAATATTATTCACACTCCTCTGAAATTCAATCGCGATCCAAGTTGACGAGGAACATTTCTATTTTGCAACATATTAACTATAAACAGAACGCATCTTCCCATCTGCTCGAAAACGAATGTAACATACTAAGTATTCCCTTTATTTCTGTCGATAACTATTATAAGACCGGTATGAGACGCAAAGTAAATTAATTGTCAATTAATTGAACAATAATTATCGTACTCTCGTTCGGGGGACATAAAATACACTTCGAAATACAAAATTTCTTGAATCACACCTACCGGTTTATAAAATCACGGCACTTAAAAACAATATGCAGCTTCTAGAGGCTAACTTACGATATAAAATCGCGATGGCACGTTCTATCCTTGATCGCGGAAGAATTTATTATAATTGGCACTTCTTTTTTTTTCTATTTACTTCAGGGTTTCTATTTAATCAGTTTTTACTCTCCATTTTCACGCAATGAACTTTAAACGATAACGACGAAGAACCGTCAAAATTCTTGCGGGTGATAAGTATTTTGATACTCTCCATGGACGACAGTAAATATATTATAGTTACGTTAGAGTAACGATATTCTCTCACAGCACGTGAAGATTCTCACATGCTTTGAGTTTGCTGTCTTCCTTGCCGAACAGCCACGTGAGCATCTGTCTTGCCTTCATGCTCGCGCGAATGACCGTCCTGGATCTGTACCAGTGGTTGCCATCACTGCTTTCACCACCACCATCGCCACCACCTACGACTTCCGGGTTCTGCCTTGACGACACCTTTAATCGTATCTGACTTAGAATACCGACGAGGAGGTCGTCCACATGATGGTTTATGCCAACAGATATTTCGATAAATTTCACCTTGTAGGAGAAGGCGAGACACCTCCCGACTGAAAAAAAAAAAATTGTAACGATTACTATTACTGACGAATTACCCAGTGAATGATTATCATTAACCAGTAAGTGTACAAATCAATCTCCACTAACAGAAAATTTTATTTTTGTTAAAAAAATAAAAATAAATTTGAGGTTTATCCATGTATTGATATGTTGATTTTTTTTGTCTAACCTTGAGTATTCACAGTCCTTGCACGAGCCAGATCAATTTTATTGGCTACCAAAATGGTCGGATGTTCTTTAAGGAAGCCCGTGTCGTTTAGCCTTTTAAGGTAATGTTCAGCCATTTGAAATGATGGTTTGTCGACCACCGAATACATAATAACGTACGCATCTGGTTCGGTAATTTTGTCGAGCGTTGCCTGAGAAAAATTCAATCGTTTATTTCATGGAAAATATTGCTTTACAAAAAAAAAAAAGAAATAGGTACTCACCGGTGTATTACTATAGTTAATGAATTTCAACTCGCTTTCTTCATTATTGAGCATAACGAAAACCGACTGCTCAACAGGTGCATCTGAAACGAATTAAGTTAACAGTCAGCTAATTATTTTTCTCTCGGAGGTCAATGTAAAACCACAAGGAATATCGAAGGTCGTGAAAAAGGAAACGCGTGTCGGGGTCAAACATCGAAAAATAATCAAATCGCGTCGGTCTTGAACATAATCTCTCTTCGACCTGAATTTTATCGTGCTCGGGTCGTTTACATTAGCCAGTTTTCGGGAAAACAAAATTTGTTTATCGGTGTAACCTTGGAGCGACGAGAAAAATCTTTCAATAACCTCGGAATGAAATATAAATATACGTTATATGTAAAAAAATAATTTTCAATTTTCAATATAGTATATGAATGAATCTCGCGAAAGGAAAATTGGGAAATTAAGGGTGCAGGAAGAGAGAGAGAGAGAGAGAGAGAGAGAGAGAGAGAGAGATAGCAGACGATGAACAGACACGGACCTACAGTGACGCGTGCTTATAGCGACGGCTGGGGCGTAAAATTAACCGCAGTTATTTCCGTGCCCGTTCTGTTCTTGCACTTTTCCCCTCTCCCTCCTTATTCCTTCGTGGAAGTCGCAAAGCGCACGCACTTTCAAATCCGTTTGCGCGCCCGTTCTCCGCTACTCCCGGTACGCGCTTACTCTTCTTCCGCTTTCTCCTCCCGATTAGTCCGCGCGCGCTCCAATTTCGCCACCGGCACGCGTATTTTTAGACAATCGATACTGCCCAACACGTTTCGTATTTATATCGTATCTCCGCTAGTTACATCAATTACCCATCCCGAGAATTTCTCCTGCTATTCTCTTCAATTTTTTTTTTTTCTCCACTTCCACGAAGGGCCACGTCAATCTCCCGAGTTTTAACGTTGATAACAAAAGAAACCAAGTTTTTTAATTAAGCCGAGCACGTAAACGAGATATAAAGTTTTCACCTGCCGGAAAATCGACGCCGAGAGAGTAACATTTTAACAGCTCGGAGTGGTGCGTACTTCGTTATCAATATCAATAGATTACAACGCGGTGGGACGACACTCGGCGCTTGGAAAACTTTTAAACCACTTGTACAACGTAGGATTGGATTTCGTTGCAGTGGTGTGAAATCGACCCAAATCAAAACTTTCAATCGGTTTTACGAATGAGTTTTCAATTCAATTCGAAACATCTAAATAACGTATTGTTTAAAATAGAGAGACTGAAATTCTTAAAACTCTAATACCTAATTTAAATATTTTCAATGACCTCGAAGTAAAAAAAAACTGCGCGTAAAATTTTCAAAAAGCCTACACATCGTAAATAAAAAAGTTGACGAGTCGCTGATTCGACATTTGAGAGTTTACTTTGAAACTCGAGGAGTTAAAGCTTGATTATGCATAGGAGAGAATACACCGAGTACGCACAACGCCTGGTTCAAATATTACTCTATTTTGTGTGCTTGATCACGCGTACACCGAATGCGCACGGCCGTTGAGCCCTCCCAAAGCTTTACGCAATTATACTCTCTCCGCGCACAACCCCCATCAAAATTCATCGAGCACGCTGGATTCCAAGTACGTCCTTGGTATTCACATCGCTTTAAACGAGAGATCGATAATCGATTTTAGAATAAAACCGATCAATCAGAAAAGTATTGTTCATTTTTTTTCGAATTTCGTTAAAAACAAATATAGAGGTGAAAATTAATTGTAAAATAAAATAACAAATATTAAAATGTCACAAATATTAAAATCAAATATTAATGTAAAATATGACATTTTTCGCTAACAATAAGATTGAATCGAAAAATAGATTGTGAAGCTGCTGGCGAGCAATCGAACGCTACTGTTTTAATGAAATTTTGCACTTCGTTCGCGCGAACGCAATACGGTTAATTGAACGAGAAGTCGAAGAGCGGCAGCCCGGTTGATTCGGTTTCAACGGCTAGTCCCGACTTCGCACCGTCGTGTTTCGGTCGAAGGGATTGTAATACGGTGAATATTCGACGGAGTCACGACGATAACTCCCGGTTGAGACACGAGCCTCGACCCAGATATACCCCTACGTAAAATTTCAGTATCGTATTAACCTCGTTTGTGTTGTTCTCCTCGAATCGTCAAGAACATCACGAGTGAAACGCCAAAATGAGAAAAACAAAGGAGTTTACGAAATTAAATCTCACGACGTCAGTCTAGATTTATGAGTCTTGTGTATACAAAAATCGTAGATTCGTTTACGAATAATTTTCTATAGTTCTTTTGGCTGGATGCCACGAATCCTCCGATGACCGCCGCCATTCACAATAATTCTCTGACTAATCGGCGAAAATTCCACGAGAAGGCGAACCGGAGCTGGATGAATCAGCGTATAAACAATCACAACAAAATATATATCTTCCAAATGTATTTCTCTTCTTTCTTTCTTCGTCTTTACTTCAAACCGTACGACTCGAGAACAAATTATCCATGTCTTTCATGGTGTTCCTTTTATTTGGGCTCCTCTTTCACAAAGAACCACAAAAACTAGCGAGTTTCCGCGAATCACATCTGCCATTTACAATTCCGAACTTCAATCTAATTCCGAGAAAGAAGCCAAGATTAAAACAGGGGCCAATATATTCTTTTTTTATTCAGAGAGGAAAAATTTCTGTCGAGCGATGTAACGCCGAGATTGAAACGTTTGTCTCCGTCGATTTATGTGACGACCTTTGACCCCATTAAACTACGCGATGCTTCTCGGTAAAACGAGACCAGGATGGTCTCTGGGCGATTAGAAAAGTTGCAGCGTCAAGTTTCGTCTAAACTAGATTGGAACGAATCATTTTAACATTTTTGTTTTTTTAAAATCACATATTCGTAATCAACGGCTGCCACATTTAGCCCTTTGGCGTTCCGAATTTCGCATCAATTTTGTTACAAATAAAAATTAATAATAATTATTAAATATGTTTCGACTTACTTCCTTGTCCTTCAAACGCGTTTATACATTCACTGGTCATGAACTGATTTATGAGGGCAGTTTTCCCCACCCCTCTGGCACCTAACATAGCAACTGAGTAAGACGTAACAATCTTTGGTTCCTCGGCACCGCCGTCGTCGCCTGCTTCCTGCTCCCCGGGCGCTAAGGAATTAGACCTCGACCTGCGTTTCCGGAAGGAATCACCCCGATTGACTATACCTGCAAGAATTCATTTTCCGGTGAAAACACAAAAATGATTATCGGTTTCAATTGAATAGCAGATCTCCTCCGATAGCGGATAATAAAACTGGTAGCCTACCGAGTTATATCGAACTTTGACATTTCGAATCCGGATGGAGTTTAATTAATTGTTTGTTTTTTTTTTCAGCGAATAGATAGAAATAGGGGTCGCAGTTGGTCGCGGAGGGTGAGTTTTCGTGGTATAATAATAATTGCGTCAAGGCATCGATGCAAGGCGGTACCAATAATACCATCGGAGCCGAGAAACGAGAGAGTTTGCTTCGTGTATCAGTCGGAGCACGTCAATGCTGAACAACAAACGCCGATACTCAAACGTCTGTCGGCCGTGCCGTTTGTTCCCGAGCTTTGTTCCACAACGAAATGGTGTGGCGTACTACGGACCCTCGGTACAGTGAATTGGAAATTGGTCGATCGATTCCACGAGTGAGCTGGCGAGACGAATCACGGCGAGAGTAAGGGGTGCCGTGATTTCCGACTTTCGATTTCCGTTACACTTGAGCCACGAGCGCGCGATTCTCAGAAATTACTGAAATATATTTTCTCACGCACTGAAAATTAAATCGGAGAAAGACTATCGAGTCTCGTAGTGAGAATATTAAAAGGGATACAAAGAGAATTGGTAGAAAGTGCGGTATCTTCCTTTCCTTCGTTTCATTAAATTAAATTGAACTTTCAATAGATAGAAAATTTTAATTAAAATTCATTCCGTTAATTATTCAACTTGATTTTCATTTTATTCTCTCGATTCGTCCTGTTTTTATCAAGTATCTTATCGAACGATCGAGACTCGTTTTAGAACTAACTAAGTTTGGTTTCTTGGGCTATAAGCTTTTACTCATGGACAGCAAGAGAGATTCACTCGCCGGAGAGTAAACACCTGGCAAGCCGTTGTTTGACGGTTTTGATGCGGTCCCGTCGAATTATCCGTTCGCCTCAAGCCCTCGTCGGATCAAGGAACTTAGTTCCATCGTATATCTCGCAAACTCGCGTTAAGAACATCAGGGAGTCGCTGTAGTTAATACAAAAATTCTAATATATATATATATATTTCCGTCGGTAAAAGCGCCCTCGCACCGTAGTCATTCGCCCACTTTTTAATTCCGTATGTACGCGATTGCTTTCAGACTTCTGAGAATCTGATTAAATGCATAACTTCACGCCAGCGAAGAATTTTTCCATTTCATCCCCTAACCGCCAACAGAATCTCGGGAAATGTAGAATTTTCTAAAAGTTCCCAGTAATTTTGATATTATAAGAGAAATTCGCAGTCGGCCGAATATTAAGCAAGATCCACCGCGAATAACTCGAGCATCAACAACGCGCGGATAATAACCCGCAAAACGTTCGGGGAATAAAATACTGGTTAGCCATTTCCTGTAGAATTTTGATATTTACGCGCTGAAACTGCGCGTGATTTCGCGCGCGCTCGCGAACCGGTAAAACTTGTCGATGGAGAAATGTAGCGTCTAAGAGAGTCGTAAAATCGCGTTACGGACCGTCGCGTTCCGTTGCTAGACCGCGATATCATGACTCTGGCAATAATGTCAAGGTGACTCGTGAATCGAGCTGCCAAAATAAGAAATTACCTTGTGAAATTTGTGTGCTAGAGGAGTGTAATGTTGCCGTAAAAGAGGTATTTGTTTTAACGATAAATTATACCTGCTTGCTAAAAGCTGGTTAAATTTTGATCGATACCAGTGTTTGGCCTCTCAAGATTACCCATTAATTTCTGATAGATTCTATGAAAAGACAATTGAGACGATAGATCCAATTACTGACCTTTTAAGGTTAGCAGATAATGGTGAAACAAAATAGAAAATAAAAGTTTTATGGGTTCGATCTCTTTTCGATTTTGTTTGAGTATCTTCATCTATAGTTTAGAGTAGATTATTCTATGGTTATGTAAGATTCGAGTTCCCTTTTGTTGAATAATCTCAATAAATCACAGAGTATTAGACCGCGATTGAAGATGTTCCAAATATATCATACGAGCATCAGCGTCAAGATCGAACGCACTCGATGCGCACCCAAAACAATGTTCTATAACCCACGTTAAGCGCTATCTCGTTATCTAAATATTTGATTAACACAACGAAGTATATCCATGTGATCTCGTAATAGCCACGTAATTGCCCTTTCACGGCATACCATACGGGATTCATTTCCCGTGAAATTTAATTCCGTGACGACACGAACGTATTCGCACTCGCGAACATGATTAGTCTCTATCGGACAATTACGCGAGATAAGAGTTCGAGTTATCGAATTATAAACGTCACAACCGTCGTCACCGTTCGGGTTTATTTCTATAACATATTGTTGCGTAATTGACTCGGGGTTGAAATTCGCGCCGAGCGTAACGCGCTATCGATTCACCGGGATGGGATAATAATTAACGTTAATGAGAAGGCCGTCTCTCGCCAAGTGTGACACGTACGTTATATCGTACGCGGTGTGAATTGCAATTTGTAATGCGACAAACCGGTCGCGCGCGATAATTATCGCGCTCGCGAGATGACGAGGAGCTCGTCGATGCTCCTTTCTTTCGACGACGTTCGTTTATCGAACGAGAAACAATTAAAAAGTGCGGCGTTGTTACCCCTCCCTTCTAATTGGCTGTAATTATATCGCGAGCTGTATGATTCAGGATAAACACAGTACCATGCTAGAGTAACTGCGGGTTACTTCGAGAGATGAAAACTCGTTTCTACTGATGTTGAGAAAAAGAATAAGCGATCGATGAATTATTTTTGTGAACATCTACCCTAGTAGAAATGAAATCGAGTTTTTAGCCGGTAACTGGCCAATTTTACTAGATATCAACAAAAACATGGCGACTTTGAATAAACCTGACAGCTTTCAAGTTATAAAAATTGTGATTGTATTATTGTAATTGTGATAATTGTAATTGTGATTATATTACTGGATATGCTTACTCCCTAGTTACTAGATTTGATTATTGGCCAGTTTCTAGACTTAATCAAGTAAAACTTGATTGATTTCTACTAGGGTAGCGACACAAAATTCTTTCACTTTGTCAATTATTTTTTCCCGAAATCACCCTCGATGCTAAAATTCGTAATTTCGAACGTGCGTTGTTGGACCGCATGGTGTGTTTGGATTCGTCGGAATACACCGGACGGTGTGAAATTAACCGAGATACCGAATTCACGAAACGTTCACGCGCGCGTACCGCGTGACGAAAATAGTATCGGAGTTCGATGTTTATTTTTAAACTTATTTGGAATTTTATTTTTGGATGATCGTGTGTACGTGTGGTTTAACACGCAAGACGTTGTGAACGTACGTGCGCGCGCGCGCGCGTGCTAAATAGGCGAAGGGGTGTTGTACGCGCGTACATCATCGACTACGACGTTCATCGATCGGATGGAAATGCTCGCTGAACCCTGTATAAGGCAAAGAAAAATCCTCATTTTTATTCGCCCGATCGATCAGCACAGCGCCTCGCGATAATTAACCCTACACGCCCCTCGTAGAATGTCATTCTATATTCGCCCTTTTTGCTACCGAGAACCACTCATAGACTTTTTTCCCTACGTCGAAATCTTCTTCCGCCTTCGCTCAAATTAACTCTCTGATTTTTTCTATCGATTGAACGTTTTGCGCTCTTTTTTCGAAGTTTTATCTCACACGATCACATTCACTGAGAATGATTTTTCAATGGAACTTGACGATATGGCAATTTATCAATCGTCGTCGATGTTGTTATAAACGATCTCGGGAACGGGCGAAAAGAAAGTTAATCGGTCGAGAAAAGGGCGTCATGGTAATAAAATTATTAATAGCAAACGAAACCAGTGTCAGACGTACACGTATAAATAAATTCTAGCAGCTGCGATTCCAACCAAGTTTATCGCGGTTTTATAATACCTGCGTGAGATACCGATACGAGAACGAAACTTGTTAATATTCTATACGTTAAAACTAAAATGTAGTAACATTGGCGAAAAAATTTCACGACACACTTTACTATCGATTTTCGCGCTTTACAGCCAGTAATTTTTCTTTCGTACGCAGTATCGGAACATCTCGCGAGGTCAACGCCCAGAAAGAAAAGAGCCCCGAGACAAACAAAAATAACGAAGCGAGGGGTGTCTATGTTTACAGCGCGCTGCGTACCACTTCATTTACCTCGATGAAACAGCTATATCGTCCTGGGAAAACGTTAATCGCCGGGGTGAGCCTCGCATGTCTCGCTGACAAAGTTTCGCGAAACTTTCCGGTGGACCCCTCTATGGTATTTTCCGGTTAATTGAGTTCCCGGAGCTCCGGAGCGAGTTAAAGACAACTTTTCGAGTCTTGTAATGGACACACGGGTTGTCTTTCGGGATTTCGAACTCGAGATTCAAATTGAGTCTCGCGATTGGATCCAGTTAAGAGAATTTTTCTCCGAGAACCCTATCCCAATAACCACACGCAGAAAAATAAATGGTAAATTTTACCACATTAAAGTACTTCTTTACCGTAATTTAAGGTTCGTATTTGGACAAACTTAATTTAAAGTAACAATTACTTTATTGTTCAAGTTGAAGAATTTGGCAGATATTACTTGAATTTATAGTAATTTTTACTATTCATGTAAGTCCTAACATTGATTAAAGCAAAGTTCACGTTATGTAAAGACAAATTTACTTTAAATAAAGTAAATTCACTGAAAGCCAGTAACCTTATTTATTTGGTAAATTAAAAGAAAAAAAAGAGTAAAGATCACTTGATTTAAAGTATTCTCTACATTAAAATGACTACTTTATCTCTAAAGTGGTCCAAGTCGATTCATTTTTCTCTGTGCAAGCGCGCAACGACAATTTTCGCGTCTGGGGCCGATGACTTATATCGTAATCTGGCAAAAAATCAACAGTCCGTTTGGTGACGTGTAACAGGTGGTTCGCGGCGAGCTCTCGCGCGATAGGAATCCAAGTAGCTGAATTAATTATTCGTGGAGCTATATCCATCGCCCCGACGCCAAAATTACCCGATTCGTTTTGAATTGGAATAGAAGAATGAACAAAATCGAGAGAGCTCGTCTATTCGCTATGAGACAGGACCGAGAGAATCCGATGATCCGCGTAACTATAAATACGCTATTTTCGCGTATACGTCCCCACCGAAATGCGCACCGCTGACGTATTTTTGGCTAGAGGCTCTCACGTGCAACACACGCGGTTGCGAATCTCGGAGTACGAAAACTGCATCAAAGTCAAAGTTGAACAACTCCTATTTGGCAGATACATTACATCCAACGGCAACTTGTTTTTTTTTTTTCTCTTCGGATTGACGTATTGGTGGAATTGAAGTTTTCCCGTCTAAGAGATTTTTCTCAATCTCGAAGACTTGTTTTGCCGCTGAATTATAAATACGAGACGCGAGTTTCAAAAGGAGAAGGGAGGACAAAAGTAATGAAAGAAGCGTATTGTTAATATTTAAATGAAAAAGAGAACTCGGGCGTGAGAAGATCGATATAGTGGGAGGGCGACCGAAAAAAAAATCGAAGGTGAGGTGGCAAGAACATATCGTACCCTGTACGAGTATCGTTTACGACATACGGTGGAAAATATCAGAGGCATAAAAAATGAGGCTGCTGTACACCGAGAAAACCGTTTGTTCGGTCCATAAGCGTAAATTTTTTGTATGGCCAATACTTGTTTGACGAATGAAATTGTTTGATTGCTTACATTGCATTGACTTAGCTTTTGTTTGTTTATGTATTATATTTTTATTCGAAAAACCTGTTTTCGTCAAACAACCAATGTTTTGAATCTAATATTTAAAAAATTTTTTTACGTCCGATAAAAAAAAAAGGTTCGTGTAAAAAAATATCCATTTTCATGAACAAAATGTTCGTTAAAAACTCAAAACAATAGTGCGATTTAAATCATACGTTTCGTTGAATTATTTCAATGCTCACGTTCGTTCTAGCAAAACGAAATCTAGAATTCAAAGAAATTCTTCTTCCTCAATAGAGATACGTGATACGCGGTTCGCGTGTGACAAGATTTTGCTAGGAAACCGAATGAGCTCTCTTTACCTCGTTTCTTTCTTTCTCGCTCGCTCTCTCGCGTTCTCGGAGACATCGTAACGCGTCACCGTAGAGGTGAGTCATTTTGCTATTGGAGTCATTGGCTGAGGTACCGGGTAAACTTTTCGGTACCGAGCGATGCGTCAACGGTACGTTACAAACGCGCACACTCACGATACTTTATAATTTACCTGTACCACGAGTGTCGTAAAAATCGAACTGCATGCCCTATTTCTATCTGATTTTACAAAGAGAATAATCTATTAATCGAAATTCCAAACTAAAACTATCGATCCTATTTTGACCCTGCTTTGGTACAATTTAATCAGTACCCACTGTTTAGAGTAATTTCATTCTATTCAAAGTCGTTTTACTTTCCAGATAATCAGAATTAACCTACATTCGGAATGAAATTACCGGAGCAGTGTTCCAGATTCGAAATTACCGATTTTCGGTTATAATTGCGATATTCACGATTTTCTGAGTAATTCCGATGTTGATAAAAAGATCGAAGCGGTACTAACCCTTGCCTTTGTTGGATAAGCTAAAACTTCGCAGTCTGTATTTGGTCTCATCTTCGCTCTCTTCTCTAGCATGTGACGCGTCCGGCACATCTAGGAAGGCGTTACTACGTCGCTGGTGAGTATGGTGCATACTCTGACCACGACGACTGCCCCTTCTGCGTAAGCCTGGGCTGACATCATTCTCGGCTAGTCTCGGCTCGCTGCTACAGTGGGCGGATCGTACCGATCCCTCGTTATGGTGGTGATGGTGGTGTTGTTGCTGAGCTGTAATTCGAAAGAGAAACCCTTTTTATTTTTTTATGAAATTACGAGAAAATTTAATAAAACGTACAATATTTCCCCAACGTCAGCAGAGATATATTTTAACAAATATTTGATCGATCCCTTTCTCCCTCTCAATGAATACATCGCAATGTTTAGAAAACGTAAAGCAGAGTGGCTTCGTATACAACTCGACCGACTATCGAGTACTTTTTTTACTCCAGAGTAACCAACCCAAACGATTTCCAATACTCGAACGTTACGTTGGGGAGTTATATATTCAATCGAGATTTTTCACGCGGTACTGATTCGTTTTAAATTTAAAAACGCCGTTGTTATAAATATCGGCCGTTAAAGTATATTCTATAATTAATCGTAATGAGAGTTTTTTCTTCTCCCACGAAAATAGCACGTTCCGTTTTATTTCTGTTCAAATTACTTTTCCGGTTAACACCTATACGGGTTTCAGCATATTGTTTAACTTCGGGTTGTATAGCGAGACAGAGAGATCTTGAAATAATAATAGCATCTATTTCTGTACACTTGAGTAGTAGGTCACTGACAGTTCAAACGCGACGTAAACGGACAGCGCGGGTACAATCCGAGAGAAAATCTGTGCGGAGCAACAGGCTACCGCACTCCGCGCGATAAACGTCGCGAGTGATTCCGCCCCATTTCTACAAATCGTATATTCACGTCTCTGAATCTATTAAAAAATATTTCTTTAAGGTCATTGTATAAAAAGAACGAATACTCAATTTTTTTCTTTTAACTTTTCTCTAGATTTTTTTCCACCGCGAGCAATATTTACTTCATCCCTATATTGATACGGAACCTTTAAAATGAATACCAACACTAGAACGGTCACATTTGACTTACGAGAGATTGAAATTTTTAAACATGAATTACGACGATTTTATGGAAATTGTACTTTGCGTCGAAACTGTGTTTGCAATAGCGAACAAAATTTTCCCATAAATTAATATTCATCACCTACACAGAAAAATGTTTATTTGGACTGTAAACTAAAAATCGGTCGAACAATAATTTTTTTCGTTGAAGAATATTTGTTTCGCGCGAACAAACATCGGCCAAACAGTTTACGGTTCAAACAAACACTTTTTCCTGCGTAGCAATGCTAAAAAATTGAATCCGACATACATTTAGATGAATCGCGCGCTGATTAAATAATTTAATATTTATACCACTCGCTACGCAAAATGTATTGGACAAGCGAGAGGAAAATTGAAATGAATCGTTTGAAATTGCTTTCTTATTAAAAAATATGATCTCACCTTGTGCGGCACTTCGTTTCTTGGTCGCTTTATTCCCGCCGGAGACACGCGCGCTCTGCGATCTCGTGGCCGGTCTCCGTCGTCTCGTCGGAGTGTTGCCATCCGGGGTACCGCTTCCGCTGTCGCGTTCGCGACTCGCGCCCGATGGAGGCATACCGCCTAGCATCTGCTCCATGCTCGAGAAACCGGGCGCGCATATGGACGCCGATCGTGTTTTTCTTCGCAACGAATCCTCCATGTTCCGTCACCGGTTTTTAAAAACCTCTTCGCACTTGGCACGATTCGCAAAATTTGCCAACTTACGGCTATATACTACCTTCTCGGCACTGAAAAAAAAAAAAAACGCTTCCCTCGCTTCTCCCTAATCTCTGTTCAGCGTCATTCGCGATTTTGATATCGTAGATTAGATTCCGACGGTTTGAATATTTTTCACTATTACATCGAAGCCAAAAATCGAAATTTCTTGCGTAATTAATGGTCGTGAAAAACGCGCATGAATATTTCGTTGAGGAGTCTTTCGCGGTTTGGGTACTATTTTTTTCCCCACTCAAAGTCTATCCCACACGTGTCGCTGGGTAATGTGTACTCGATGATACCTCGTGTGTTACGGAAACACGGAAAAACTCGCTATTTCGTTAACTCGCGTGTCGATGTTCCCACCGTTCTATTCTCATTCCACTCTTTCAGTCTCATTCTCAATTTTCTCCCACCACTGGATGTTGTTTCTTCTCTCTTCGGCCGACCACCCCCTTTTTTTCCGATTAGCCCAACGAACGACGGTTCTACGAATCCACTCGCAACGATGGTCGGGGGTGAGAGGCTCGAGGGACTCTTAATTGCGAATTTTCCTTTCTGTTTTTCTTTTCCGTTCCTCGTGCGCCTACGGATGGCTCGATTCTCTTCTACTCTTCCGTTTCCGTCAACTGCAACCGGCGTTGGCAGATTTGAGTGCCGCTAGCAGGACAAACATTCAACCCTTCCGCTCCATAGAGTTGGATTTCAAATCTGCAAACACGCGTTGGGGAAATTATCGATTAGCACGATGAACTCGTGGATATTAAAATTCACGCCAGATAGAAATTTTAATTTGAGGATGTTTGCGAGTCACGCAACGGTCGGTACACAAATTTTCGAGTCTGGCGGTATCGAAAAACTTGATTTGGCGTAAGTATTATTATTCATAAGTACGAAAATATTTAAGATGAGCTCTTTGTGATATATCGTCAAATCTCAAAGTCGTTATACCGGTAATCGTGACCCGTACGCATCCTTCATTAGATGGAAAAGTCGGAAGGGGTGAGATATTATTCAGCACTTTTATTTCGGTGTTTGTACACATATTACGGATTTGAGGCTATCAATCATAAAAATAAAAAAAAAAAAGGAGAGAAAAATAGTGGATGATATTCGACATTTCCCGTGTCATCGATGATCCATCAAGTGTGTATTTTTAAATAGCAGAATATGACAAATTTCTATACGATATTTTTCATCGTGTCGTTCGCACTCGTTTATAAAGCGATACTTTGAAATTCATCAATTAAATTGAATTTGCAGAATTCCGAATTGATTAAAAAACAATTGGGCGCTCCATAAAATCGGCTTAAACGATACCGATGAGAAGTAGAGTAACGAACGTCGAAATAAAACAATTGTATCGAATATACTGTTATCATCAGCTCGCAGAATAGCGCAACAGTTTTCCAGTGCGAAATTACCCGGCACCCACTCTTTTACCGCGTCCTCTCCCTCGAGAACGTTGACTACTCCATCTCTCTCTCTCTCTCTCTCTCTCTCTCTCTCTCTCTCTCACCCCTCCCTCTCACT